>QLOY01000815.1:0-30867 GCA_003313965.1 Megacollybia marginata | reverse complement strand
CAAAGAGAGTCAATCGACTCTCGCCCGGCGTCTGGATCTCCTGCTCACACTCAAAGAGAGTCAATCGACTCTTCCAGCGGAGATCCTTGGCAACCCAATCTATTATGTAATCATGACACGAGCGGGAACGACGTATAGCTTATCTAAACCCACGCCGGGCCACGCGGCACATACACGTTCCGAATATCGGCCCAAAATGACAACCAATTTGAATGCTTCAGTCTGAAAAAGCTAGAGAAATAGGTAGAAGTCAAGGACGTGATAGAAATCTAGGCCTCAGGACTCACCTCTACTCACCTGGGGAGCAAAATCCGGCTGTTTCAAAACTGTTGATGGAACGTAACGCCGGGTGATGCGCGTCACGCTATCCGATCATTGTTTATATAAACCCGTTGGTACAACTTGCATCCTTTAGAGCTGGTCTCCCCTCACGCAACTCTATTCGCTCCACATGTCTCGCTGGTTCATCATCCTCTTTATTTCTGCGACCCTTTGCATTGGGATCGCTTCTGCTGCGCCCATGAAGGGAGCATCTGCTACGCCTTCAACTGCCACCGGTTCCACAGCAGAACATCATGACTCGTTTGAGATCCCTCGCACACCCGAACAGCAAATCCTAGTGTAAGTTCCACTCCCCTATAATTCAGAATGACTGACGTTCTGCAGGATTGTCCAGTAAGCCATTTCGCTCACCTGCCAACCAGAACTGACGTTCTGACACTGTGCATCTACAGAACCGATATCCGAGCCTGTGACAACCACTTTGAGACAGTTTTAGACGAGTTGTCACTAGGAAAGACGCCTACCCCGCTTCCAGCACTGAAAAGTGTAAAAAAAGCCGAAATAAAAAGGATTTATGACAAGTTCCTTGGGGAGGCATCCGCTGACAGACCCACACCCACTCGGCCCAAGTCCGTGTTCAGGCCTAATCCGTCAACAGCCGCACTGACAAACATGGCTGCGTGGAAGGGGAAATGGTTTGAGAAGCTCAGGGACGCTCTAGCACAGATGGAACGCGACATGGAAAATAACTCGCCGGAATCGAGAAAATTAGTACAGCAGCTGTAAGTGTTGTGTTCCCCCAAATGGAATGTACGAATCTGAATGCGTTTATTAGCGCTGCTCAAGCCTGAAAGTCCAATTAGGATGAGAAATGTGTATAGATTGTGTTTTACATTCGCTGGTTCGAATGAAAAAGCAAAGTTGTGGTTCACGATACTTTTCTATCGGTATGCCGGGTGAACGTTTGAACTGTCGCCGAGCTCGATATTTCCGAGGTGTACCGTTGATCATGTATACGAACATCCGCAGGTATGGAATCGATTGCTGTGCGGTGGATGTAAGGGGTGGGATGGAACTTGTTTCAGTTGCCTGAGGGTGGTCGCTGTGGTAACACGGAAGGGAAGGAGATCTAGAGACGAAGACGAAGATGCGAAAGACACCAAACCAGCAACACCGAAGACAAACGCCGCGACGAAGCCTCTGAGGCAGGAGACGATGTGTTATTGTAGGATCGGCAATGTGTTGTAATCGGACATTCAATTGGATGAAACAATCGCATTGAACCGAAAGATCCGTCTGAATTGGCAAAGCGGAGGTACAGGTGCCGGTGAAACAGGAAGAAGAGAATACGCGGCACATACTTACACCTACTTACACGCTCCGAATATCGGCCTGAAAGGACAACGACTTTATGCTTCAGCCTGCAAAAGCTGAGGAGATAGATAGAGGTTAAGAACGCGATAACAATTTAGACCTTAGAACTCACCGGTGTACTCACTTCTGGAGAGTAAAATTCGGAGTTCAACGGTTGAGGGGTTCAACGGCCGAACGTAACGCCGCCCATATCCGATCATTTATATAAACCGGTTGGTAACAACTTGCATCCTTTAGAGCTGGTCTCCCCCTCACGCAATTCCATTAATTCCACATGTCTCGCTGGTTCATCCTCCTTATCTTTGTGAGCCTTTGCATTGGGATCGTCTCTGCTGCACCCCTGAAAGGAGCATCTGTTACGCCTTCAACTGCCACCGGGTCCACAGCAGGATATGGGTTTCGCCGTCCCACACGACAAGAGCAATACCTATCGTACGTCAATCCGCCCACCTACAATTCAGAATGACTGACGTTCTGCAGGGAGGTCCAGTAAGCCATTCCGCTCACTTGCCAACCAGAACTGACGTTCTGACACTCTGCCTCTGCAGAACCGATGTCCAAGCCTGTAAGAGCCACTTTGGTTCAGTTTTAGACGAGATGCCATCGGACAAGAGGTTTACGCTTCCGACACTGAAAAGCGCAAGAAAGGCGCAAGTACAGTCAATTTATGACAGGACCATCGAGGAGGCTTCCTTTGACAGGCCAAGACCTACGAGTCACCAGCTTCCAATAAATGTCAAATTGAAAATGGAGACGTGGAAGAAGAAATGGCAGAACAAGCTCGGGGAAAGACTGGAGTATATGGAACGCAACATGGACGATTAGTGCAGCAGATTGCATCCTCGTAAGTGTTGTATTCCCTCAAGTGAACTATATGGACTTGGGTGCATTCCTTAGCGTTGTTTCAAGGGGCAATCCGAAAGTCCGGTTAGGATGAGAAATGTGTAAGTTATAGATTGTGTTTTACGTTCACTGGTTTGAATGATTTGCTTTTTTCGCCGGGTGAACTGTCGCCGAGTTCTGTGAGCAGGTCGATTGAGTCTTGCATTACTTATTTCGCAAACTACACGGCTCATGGCAAATTGGTAATCCCTCTCAAGGTAATCCTCTCCCAACCAAATATCTCCGAGGCGTTGCCGAGGCGTACCATTGATCATGTACACGAACATCCGATTGATTGTTGTGTAGTAGATATGGAAGAATGTAAAGGGGGTTTCCCCTCGACTCTGGCAGAAAGCTCCTCAAAGACGAGAAGGAGATATACTCGCAAATTGGTTCAACAGCACGCTCTTATTGCGCCCCTTCGGTCGCTTGGAACCTGTTTCCGTTGACTGAAGACGGTTGCTGCGGGTAACGCGGGAGAGAAGGGCGAGGGCGGACGAAGCAAACCAGCAAGCGCCCCGACCAAGCCTCTGGGTGTATCCCGTCTTCTCAAGATTGAACTCTTTTCGAGTTGATCCACTCAGGCTCTCCCAGCAACGACTTTAGCGCATTCCGAGCGTCTGTCTTGCCGCTGAAGGAGGATTCGCATTTGTTGGTTGATGCGTTGTGGCAACAATGGATGGTCATCTCGAGTAAGAGAAAGGAGGATTCAGTTAGGATGGGGAAGGGGAGGGGAGCGTAAGAGAGGCATCCTCGTTCAAAAGTAAGGAAGGGCGAGAGCAAGGAGAGAAGCAAGGACTGAGAGGAGTAATCACGAAGGGAACGCTGTCGAAATTGAGGACCGCAGATAGGGAGGAAACGGGTAATCCATATCCAACAACACGTATAAGATCGTGTCTATGGGGGCTTCGGGCAGTTTTGCGCTCTTCGCTACTGCGGCAGTTGACATTGCCGCTACACGAGCGGTGAAGGGTTAGGGGAGGGCCGTTCCGCCGGTGTCGTTTCTTCGCCAAAGAGGATTGATGCTATGAAATGAATTCAGCGGTGAATAGCCTCTCCATCGGATAACTTACCCACAACGCCCACAAGTGTAAAAGCAAACACCGTAAGCGGACTGTTATGAGGTTCGAGATCCACCGATTTGAACAAAGTAAACTTGACATAAGGTCGTCGTATGGCATCGGGTGAGAACGGACAGACGTCAGCGAACTGGACGGAACCCGAACGACCATGATGCAGAGAGGGTACGAGACGGTGGACCGTCAACGAATATAAGGAGGTGCGTGAAATGAGCGAGTACCGGGGGTTACTAATGGGCGCGGTCTTTGAGCTGGATGCATCGTCTCGAGCAGCAGGCTCGTCTGGACTCTAGGACTAGTAAAAGAACAATGAGAAATTGGCGGTCATGGACTCTTACCTGTAGGATAACAAGTGTCTCGAGGTTCCCGACGCCCATGGTATTACCTCAGACTTCATTCAGGTTAGGCTCTGTAACTGCGTAATTTCTTTGTGTCCGGCTTGTCATAATGCCGCCGTTTCAAGCGTAAGGGACAACGCAAAGTACAACAGCATTAAGGACCAGTTATACAATTACGAGGGTGTGTAGACGAAGCAAGTATTCCGATTATTCAAAGCCTTGAGAAATAATAAGAAAATGGTGCAGCAAACAGAGTGAGCATCACCTATAGGCCAGCAAGAGTCACTGAATCAGCTGCCCTGGGTTCTATTTTGAGTATTACCTTCATGGCATTGAAGTTCTGGTCTCCTGGAGCTCGTTAAGAAAGCCAAAAGAAACCGCGGCAATAATCATATTGCTCCAACTTTAGAGGGAAAACGCCAACTGCAGCAGCATGACTCGGGGACAGAACTTATGTGACGGACTCATCTGCACTCGCACGACAATAGAACATTCCGTTGCGTCGCAGAATGGTTGCAGTTTCAACGGTGGCGTCACGTGTCACTATTGAACCTTGCCACTCTTCATGTATGTGACGATAGTTTCCTTATCTTCTTATTACCATACTTGTCATGAAACAGCCAGTGGTCTCGTATGGTATGTCTTTTCTGGAACTTCACTCGTTAACGAGCCTAACTCCAGCATAAATACTTGGCCACTGATGAATCACTGGCAGTGATGATCGATGATGTTCCAAACCGTATGAATACAGAGTCGTGATACAAATGGTTCGTATCAAATCTCCGCCTAATTCAGCGCAGACAGAAAGTTCCAACTCCCTCTTTGCTTAGCTCTAAACTTTGGAACGTCAACCTCGAAGTCTCTACAAGCCTTGATAGCCAACAATCGCTGGGTAGCTTCCTCTATCTTCTTTGGATTCTTTGACGCCTTCGCCTTCTCCAGGTTCTCCGTCGCCTCCTGCAGCATCTTTACATACCTCTGATCATCTTTGATAGCTGCTCGTTCAGCTTCGGTCAGGCTCTTCATCGCGCTAAACATCAACGAATTCAAAAGTCGTGGATCAGATGCCTTCTCTATCCATTCGAATATCCCAAGACTAAGCATACCTATCCCGCTGGTTCGTGAAATCTCCTCTAATCTTTGAGTGATTTGGCTAAGGGGATCCGCCGTCGCAACAAAATAAAGTGACGCCGCGGACAATGCGAACCAAGCATCGTTGGGCTCATCAGGCTTCACCCCCAGGCGCTGATTCGCTTTGGAGTATTCGACTGTGTTCGGCAGAACCGGAATACCAAACATTCGAAGATCCAGAAGCGAACTCCTGTCTGGCTGCGATTGAAGGGTTTCTTTGATCTCGCCTTCCTTGAACGAAATCATCGTTGCTCCTTCCTTGGATCGCTGAACAGACGAAAAGTAATCTGAAAACACGGGGGTAATTTCCGGCTTTGTGTCGTCAACGAGACTGAAGACCTTGTAGATGCTCGGAAGAGGGGATTCGTATTTCCTGTCTCCCGTTCCTCCCGAACCTGGACTTCCTAATCCCGGTCTATCGTATCCATCAATGCGAAGGAAACATTTGGAACCGAGAATGTCGGCACAGAAGTGCTGACAGTTCTGGAACATAGCTTTCCAGCGGACAATGTCTGGGTTCGTCCAAATGAGATCGACGAATGCCCCAACCTCATCCTTGACAAGCTTCTCGAATCCCTTGGTTTTCTGGTAGTCCCTCCAAGTATTAACAACTTGGTCAACACAAGCAGTTCTTAATGCCTCAAGTTGCGTAGGACGCATGCGCTTTATGGTTTTACCGTGATGATACTTTAGCGTGCATTCCACGAACGTGTCAAGTACGGCCTCGCTATAATAGTCTTTGTTATTGATTTGGATGAATAATCCATCGATAACTTCTTTCACCATCGCGAACACCGGAAATGGTCGGATTCGGGGCTCAGTGTCAACAGGTATCTGCTCGAGATCAGTTACGTCCATTCGAAGCGTGTTTTTGTCATCGACTGGAACCAAGCGCAGAGCTGCACGCTTTCCTGCGGGGTTATATCGGGCGGTAACAAGAACCCCAGAAACACTGAGGTAGGATTTCAACCAACCAACCAACATAGACGACGAGGTTCACGATGCACTCACAGATTATCTTCGGTTTTGATTCCGGTCTCAAATTTCAACGGACCCCAAACGATGGATCCATGGGCGTTTCCCCAGTGCAGAAGACCTCGGGTAGTAAACCGCAAGACATCTCTGCTGAAAATCCAATCGAGCGCTTCGATCGGTGCACCGATACGTTCTCCTAGTCCTCTATCCTCTAACAGCACATTGACGTCGAATAGACCTATGGATGTTATTTCGGGGCGCTGGTTCAGGCCAACGAACCTGCTGCCTGAAGGAGGCTACGAGCGACGTGCGTAAGGGCTTTTTCTTCCTCCGTTGGGTTGAACGGCTGGGAACCATTCGATGGTTCTGAAATACCTTTTTTCGAGAGAGCAGTTACATCGATACCTGCACGTTTCGTAACATCAATAGTGTCGCTCATGAGAAGCGAGAGGGCTTCATGGGTAGACGCCCAAAAGAGGTTAGATATTTCGCTGACGACTGCATCTTTTCCTTGCTGCGAGCTTTTCTGCCAAGTTGGCCAAGATCGCTTCACAGTCGGCTCTTTCGGATTAACCGACGACATTGTGAAATTTACGGTGAGTCCTGCGTGAGAGCAGTTGAACGTGCTTCGGGTCTTTTATAAGCCCTGCGCACCCGTAAGTAGCGAGCTTCGAGCGAGCTGCCAAACCCCAGAAACCGCGTGCCATTCGGCGACAGAGAGTTCCGACCCTTCTTTTGCAGTGTGTACTTTGTTTCCCATCTGATAAACAATCTGAACGTCAAACGCCCTATTTCTGCACTGCTTCCATTCAGACTCATGCCACAACTCACGTTATAAAGATATGGCATCGTAAGCGAGGTGGCCGTTAAGCCCAACATTATGGGTAGTTCAAGCAGTCGCAGTGCAACCCTCTCCGGAGCTCAATCGCTTGGAGTATCAGGCAAGCTTTCTGCGAGCACACAGTCCGGTCGTGCATCGCAGAACTTTGCTGCAGTTGTAGGTGTTTTCATGAGAGCCTACGAAAATGGCGAGATCAGTGAGTGCGACGGGGTTATTCTGCAAATCAGATTTCTATTAGTAACCATCCATCAGATCTTCCGGAAATAAAGAAGGCTTTCGAATCCTTAAGCGTTGCGCTAGACAATGATCCCGCTTTGCGTTCTACAGTTGATCCGAGCTTCATCGACCATATGACAGATTGGAAGAAGTACGAGGTCTATTCACGTTTCGGTTATGTATTACTCACAGCGAGATCATTCAGAGGCAATGAAAGCCTTCTCCCTCATGTTCGTCTTGCGGTATACGGTTCGAAGGAAATCTACAACCTCAGGACTAAACAAGCGATTGACGAACGAAAAAAGAAGGCCGTACCAGTCTCAGGCTCAGATGTTGCCCTCCTCGATGCTGAACCTGCCGCAGTACTCGACGGAAAACCAGAAAGTTACCTGGCAGATACGAAGAACTGGGCATTGTTCAAAGACAACAAAACCAACAACTTGTATTTTGCTGTACGCGGGACATCTACATCTGGAATTTCTGCTGTAATCGACAATATCACGAATCTGGATGCAAAGGCGTGGCCAACGGACGAATTTGACACAAAGGCAAGTCTCTCTGGAAAGATTATTGACTCTCCGTTCTCTGTAGAAAGAAAATCAAGGCAAATTTCAAGCGCATAGAGGCTTTCTGCAGGTGGCAGACTCGATGTTTCAAGACGCGAGAAGTGCGGTACTGAAGGCTGCGAAAGGCTTGAATCCAAAACCTACGCTGACCTTCTGTGGTCATTCCGCCGGCGGGGGTACGGCTTTCTACCTTTATCACTACTTCCAAATACGTGCGACTGAAGCTGAACTCAATACATGTGCTGAGTCCTTTTCTTTTGATATACTTCGCTGACTCGTCCATACTTAGTTAAAGAGATCCATTGCATCACGTTTGGCTCTGCAGCTATCGCTACTATCCCGAATCCTGTCCATGCGTCCCGGCTGAATGATCGTATTGTTTCATTCATCAATCGTGATGATCCTGTTCCACGCCTCGAGCTTCCCTATGCAGAATGGGTGGCAGAAACACTTGGCAGGTACCTGGCGAAACAAGCCAAGCAGCCGAACATACCACCTTATTCACCTTTACCCAAGCAAGTTCTTTATCCTGGTGGTGAACTAGTTCTGCTCGTTGAAGAGGATGGAATGAAGAAGTTGACTTCCACGGCATTAAGTGACCATGCTTTCTTGGACCTTAGCGCGCATGATAGTAAGGAATATGCGAGGCTTGTTGGGGAGCTTGCGAAGTAATAGGTGTACAGCTTCAAATTGAAACGAGTTCCTTCCGGTTGAGTAACATGGGCAAGATAGCCTAAGTCTGAGAAAATTCTCAGACTTTCAGTCAAGAGTGTTCTTCACCTTTGAGTTAATTGACTCTGAATGTACTTAGCACGCCCGAGCAATTATAGTTATGTACAGCATAACGATATAGATAACTTGAATCGGACCGGTAACCGCCATTCGCCTGGTCTTGGCGGCACCTGGCAGCGGCCAGGGTAATATATTGAAGCAAAATACTACTAGGCCCGGCAGCGTCAGTCTGTAGCAGTACAATTCCACGGTTGCTCAAGCTAGTTCATAGACTCCAACTTCGAAGTGATTTAGTTATAAGGGAGAGCCTTGTTTGTCTTTTTCCAGAGCTCCTCTCCTTCCTTGTTTCCGACGGCGTAGGGGGGTATCAAACCGTTGATCCTCCAGAAGAAGGGCTATAACTCTCCTCAGGAACAATCCCTCGACATGGAATATGTTGATACTCACGTCTTCTTCAGCTATTTGGACCTCCCAAGTAACTCCCCGATCTGCGGTGTACGGCTTGATAACGCGCTCATAAAGCTCTGTGAAAATCATCTTTTCCTCTTTTCTGTAAGATCGTTTGTCATCGTGAAACTACATAGCTGGCCCGCAGCTTACGTGTGATGCCGCGCCACATGAAAAACGCGAATTTGGACTTGGTTGTCGGACGCTTCGCCACCAACAAAGCGATCAGTCTTGTCCAATTCAATGAACTGTATCTCGACGAGCAGCTTGGCGAGAGGCTCCCAGATCTGGCTGTAATAGACGTCTGTGATGGCTGCAGCGAGTTTTGCTTTCTCTTCGGCGGTGTAGAAACCTCGAGGAGTGTACCACTGGTGTAAAGGCATCTCAGGCTTGGCGTTGCATTCGCTATTTCTCATGAAGGTTTTATATATCTTCGGCTGTTCCCGGTAGCTTAAATGTATATCATACACGACGGAACGGTAAGCCGATTTCTCGTTAGAGTAAGGTACCAATGTAGCTAGCCTCTCGTTATCGTGTCATAATGCGGAGTACTAGCGTTGTAAAAGCCTAGTTGCACTTCATCAAGACGAAGTGCAGCTCGGCAAAAGCTACGACTGACATGTACTGACAAGTACCATTAGGAAGGAAGGAAGGAAGGAAGTACTGGGTAGAGGACGGAGAAAAACTGAGACCATGTAGTTCATCGATCATCGATCACAGACTCGCTCCGAGGCCATTACGATATTAACAGTGATCATTATAAACCGAAATGGGGGTACTAAGAAGAGTATTGATTGGGTAATACTAACGTAGGGTAGGATCGTTCGGGCTTGTGTTTATCATATCTGGGCCTTCGGAACAACAGGCAGTGTGGACGAGTAATATATAGATGAAAAAAAGGGTTCAAGAGGGCGGGATACGTCTCGGAAAGACGTTCCGACGTTGAATGGGACCTTTTGAGATTGATTTTAGCCAGACATCTTGTATCGTCCGACTCGCGCAAGCAACGAATTTGAGTCCTTCAACTCTCATGATTCCGAGTCTGATTCTTTGGTGTCTGCATTCAGTTTGTCATCATGACCTTTTGTAATAGGTTTATGAATAGGACGGGACAAATGTACATAGACTTCCGGGTTTCCCCATACAAACATAAGTAAGCCTAATTCCGATTTCGCCGATGCATGTGGCATGGCTGTGGCAAGTGATTCAGTTATAAGGGAGAGGCTTGTTCGTTCTCATCCAGAGTTCCTCTCCTTCCTTATGGCCGTAAGCATAAGGAGGTATCACACCGCAGATTCTCCAGAAGAAGGGCTACAATTCTCTTCAGGAACAATCCCTAGACATAGAACGTTTAATACTCACGTCTTCCTCAGCTACTTGGACCTCCCAAGTAACTCCACGATCTGCGGTGTACGGCTTGATAATACTCTCGTAAAGCTCTGTGAAAGCAATCCTTTGCTCTTTCCTGTCAGGTCCGATCAGTTATTGTCACCAAGCTAACTAGTTCGCAGCTCACGTGTAATGCCGAGCCACATGAGAGACGCGAAATTGGACTTGGCTGTCGTTCGCTTCGCCGCTAACGAAGCGGTCTGCCTTGTCCAGCTCAAAGAATTGCACCTCGACGAGCAGCTTGGCGATGGGTCCGGGGATTAGGCGGTTGTAGGCGTCTGTGATGGTTGCAGCGAGTGTTGCTTTCTCTTCGGCGGTGTAGAAACCTCGAGGGGTGTAAATCTGATGTAAAGGCATTTTAGTCTTGAAACTGTTGAGCTTGTCATGTCTTGCGAACACTTTATAGGTGCAGGGATGCGTACCCGGGATAGCTTGCTATGATGGTCTTTGGGCGTGGATAGGGTTGATAGGCTACGACCCTTCGGGATCTCACTCTGGAATATCTCGGCGACACCCCGATAAGCTTACAAGCGACAGAGGACACTGTTAGCTCCATCATTCCTTCTGATGCCATTCTCAAGCGAACGCCACCTAGGCTATTGTTGAAGTGGGTCACACGGACAGCAATGATAACAAATGCTCATAAGGGCTATGTTGCCTTAGAAAGGAAGTATTGACACCTAGACTCGAAAATCACTCTGACGGAATTGGACGGTGCCGTTACAAGTTGTATGCTACTTATTTAATCTCACCGTAGAGTATACACGCATCCAACACGCATCGGAAGAGCGTGTCAAGAGCGTGTCAGAAACACGACAAACCCGTTTAGTTTTGAGGGAGTTATTGTTAGTAGATCGGAGATTGCTATGATCCTTTGGAATAAGCTTACGAACATTAGAGCTCGGTGATACTACATCATTTCCCTGCCACCAATCGCCATTCAATCCAAAGCTTAAGCGAACGTCACCGACCTAACACCCGGTCGGAGTGGAGCACATGAACAGCGACGAGTCGCCGACGACTGGCTTAGATTTGCTTCGTCTATAGTGTTATTGGGCCTAAGGTGAAAACCATCTGACGTCATGACGTCGAACCAAGGTGATGCTGAACGTTGAACGCTAGAAGCTTATTCCATTACATAACCTCCAACAGAGACGGCTAATGAAAGGACCTTCGACGATAATGTCACCGGGCCGGTTCGAACAAAAGTTGGGGTCAAAATGTCGGCTGACCAAAGTGAGCTTGTAGGGGTCAATGCTGTCTGGCCTCTACTGTCATTTTTGGGCAGTTTTGACAGGTTTTAAAGGCCGGACGAGAGATTCGGACCAAACTTGGGGTGCCCTGGTGATGGGCTTCAGCTCGTCCAGTGACAAAAGCACGATGGCAAGTTCCCACCCATTATTGAGGGTTCCGGCGAATCGCCCAGAAGGACGCGGGTGGGTTATGTAACGAAAACCTTCCTTGTGGATCAGAAACAAGCCTGAGCGCCTCTGGGCCCTCCCATGTCACAGGCGAGGGGCTGTTCTGGTCTGTTTACGGCTGCGGAGCTATTTCGTCAATGCATCTAGCCCGAGTCATGGTTTATGAAAACAGCAAACAGTATGGCAAAGCAGTAATACACGTTCACAAGTGGTGCCGTGCCAGTGTATATACTTCCTTCCTTCCTTCCTCTCGTCAAATACATACCGTGACAGAAGAAGCTGCGTAATTGACTCGCTTGCGGCAAAGGAAGGAAAGCTGTAGAACAGGAGGGCTCAATTTGCATTTGGATCCGGATAAGCGATTACTTCGATCTGTACTGATGGTGGAGCCTGAGATATCGTAGGAAGGAATATTGAATTGTGAGGGATTCCATTAGGTATGACAGTCGTGAGTCCGGCTCGGAAGAAGCCCAGAACAGTTATTTCAGCTTCAAGTTCGTCATGATGATTGTGCAATGTTGCATGACACTAGCCTGCGATCGATGATCTCGGATAAGGCACATCGCGTGCGACTGCCACTTATCCTTTCCATCAACAGACAAGTTAAACATTTGAAGTTACTTAGTCCAACACCTTGATTCTTTGATGATCACCTGGTGAAATTCAGACTTGGCACCTATATCATATGTATGGGTGGAATGGTATGAAACAACTTCCCATTTGGGGCCATTTTTGACCTTTTCTTTGCACCTGGGGTGAAACTATTCATTTTTTGCATCTTTTGGGTCACATGTTGCACTTGAATATTTAATATTCAAGCCTCGACTTATTTGGCCACTTATTTTCCCACTTATTATGCTACTTATTTAATAATTGGCTCTAATTTTAGAAGAAGTGGGAAATAAGTAAACTAATAAGTAGCCAAATAATTGAAAGCTTGAACACCCTCACTTTGCAAAAAAGCTAATAAGTGACTTATTTTTCACTTATTTTTGACATTTCCCTGCCAGAATGATGAATAAGTGATAAATAAGTCACTTATTTCTGAAAAAGCAATGCCCCAGCTGCTTTTTCAACCACTTATTTCTTTACTTATTCAGCCACTTATTCAAAATAAGTAACTGAATAAGTAGAGAAATAAGTGGGAAATAAGTGGGAAATAAGTGAAAGCTTGAATGACCCTATTAGGGGAGCTCAAGGTTGGCCATTATTTGCCGGTTATTTTTTTACTTATTTGTCACTTATTGGCATTTTGGCAGTAATTTTAGAATAAGTAAACGGAATAAGTAAACAAAAAGTGATGAATAATTCCAACCTTGAGACCCCCCACAACAAAAAGCAGGCAAAAAGTGGCTTTTTTTTACATTTCTCTGCCAAAATGACAAATAAGTGAGAAATAAGTCACTTATTTCGAAAAAGCAACCCCCCAGCTGCTTTTCCAGCTACTTATTTGCTTGATTATTCTATCACTTATTTGAAATAAGTAGAGAAATAAGTAAGAAATAAGTAGCTAATAAGTAAAGAATAAGTAGAGGCTTGAGCAGACCTATTGAAACTCACACCTCAATCATCACAATATCCACACTTTAGCTTTTGCCCCTTATTTGACACAAATTGAATTTCAATTAGCTAGATGGACAAGCAATAGACCAGAGTGCTGATTCTGGAGCTATCCTGGTAACCAACTAAAAAGTATAGACAACACTGTCATGCAAATCAAACACAAAGTGTCGGAAACTTTACTCACCACCCATTCTATTTTAAGACACTCTTGACACCTTTCTTCACAAAGATAATTGAACCCAGCCACATTCTTTGGATATTGGCTGACACCTTTTTGCATGAATAAGTTCAAGGGACCAGTACATAACGAGTAGTTCCATCCCATCCACTCATGGGCTGTGACACTTCTGAGCTCAAGTGCTCAAGTCTGTCACAACCATGGTGTGTTATTGCTCCTCCTAGTGATGTGCAGTACTTAGACAATGCCAAGACACTCACATGTACTCCCATGTCACGAATGGTGATGTTCATCTACAGCCAATGTGAACAGCTTGCTGGGAGCTGTTAATTAAGGTTTGATGTCTGAGGCAACATAGGCAACATGCTGTGCTATGCTGAACAATCTGACTGGCTCTTCCATTCTACTTGGATCCTTAGGTGAATGGCTCCCTGGAATAAAACATGGTTGGATGAAGTTTCTGGACTCTATAGATACTGTTTTATTGTTATATAATTGCAATACTCATGATTCATTATTCCAGCAGTAGTAAGAACATTGTATGGCCTGGATAATCCAATATCCTTGTTATAATGCTATTTGGGACAATAGGGCAGCCACCCTGCCCTCATACATATCTCTCATATCACAAAGAATATCCTTAAATTATTCAGTATGACTCCCATTGATGCCAAGATCTTCAATCAGCCCTTACTCCGATCCAGAATCAAAGTAGCATGATCTGATTCATTCCCTCTCACATTATTGATGGCTGTACTTCACAGACTTGTTGAAATACTCAGAAAGATATAGAACCCATCATATGAGCATATATGAACAATTGAATCCAGGGGACAGGAAAACTCAAGATGATTGTGAGTGTATGCATAGAGACTTCACATACATTGTGTATCAATCAGTTTAGCTTCATTGTAGGTTTTCCCTGGGTGCAACCAGACAACAATCTGACAGATAATTAAGAGTGAGTGTTGCTGAATGACTTGAGATGAATGATGTGCAATATTCAAGGCATTCAAGTAGCTGTTGTGCTGCTATTAAGAGAATATAGTTTGTTAGATAAGTGCCATCAAGCACAAGATAGCTGATGGGAAAGTGAAGCAAGGTGGCTGTGTAAATCAAGCTGTAACCACATAAACCCTGTCAACATCATTGTTAAATGTATTTCCCATTCACTTAACACTCTTTTCTTGCACTAAAACCTGTTGACACTGTTGTTATTTGACTCTATCTTCTTCCCTTGACAGTCTTTCACCATGTGAGGATCAGAAAAATTCCTATGTAAAATGCATCATAATTTTTAACTGGATAGATTATCATAGGGACAAGCATGGATGTATCTGCGGGTTATCCGCATCCTTACCTGCAGGTTTTTATTTTTCAATAACCAGAACCCACATCCTCACAGGTATTTTGCTACAGGTACCTGTGACCAAGATTATGTAATATTTGACCTAAATTCTAGGGTGTTTGAGATCATTCTTGTACTTGAAATAAGGATAGTATCATATTTCATTGACTTGCCATTCAACATAAATCCAATAGAGGTCATTTTATGTTAAAACACTGATTAATCAAGTCAATAGGCATCCTTTTGAGGTGTATCTAGCACAGGTAAATAATACCTGTGGGTACCTGCAGGTTTGTGGTCTTGAAATTGAGACCCATATCCTCCAACATTTGCACAGACAGGTACCTGCAACTTGCAGATGTGGGTTTTGTAGGTTTTCCCACAGATAAACCCATGGGTACCTGTCAAAAACCCATATCTGTGCTTGTCCTGAGTCTGTATCTGTGACATCACAGCTGGACATATGTATAACATCATCATCTGAAATCATTTCAAGGGGCTGAAGTATCTAGCACAGACTCTTTTGTAGTGAAAATATATTGTAAACTCCTCCATAAGGCCTATAAACACAATATAAGCACTTACATGGTGGAAATGAGCACAGGGATCTAATTTTAAGTCATCATGTGAAGAGAAATTTCCTTTTTTTTGGGGGGGGAAGGGAGGGTCTGAAGACCTGCAAATGTACCCTGTATACTTTTTTGCGATGCTGCACCCCCTTTGCAGTTGATTGCTTTTTCTTGTCTAAGCTCATGGAGAATAATGACTGGTAGTACAGATTTGGTGATGGTTAAATCCATGGCTGAAAAACCATGTAGAGACAAATACAAGGAGATTGTTTTCCTCCAAATATCCTTTTAGACATCAACCTAGAGGTGCTCTATGAAGAGCACAGCAATAAGGTAATGCCAAATGCATCACAAAACCATAATACTATCACCACTGTGCTTTACCATCTTCTTCACATTACAATACCACTTCCCATCAGACCTGAACAGATTATACTTGAACTTGTTGATATGCATGCTATGCATCCAGGCCTAAAATCCTATAATTTGCAAAGTACTAACCTCTGAATACACATGGGAAAGACTCCTGTGGCCCACTGGAGGAACAGAATAGGTGAAATAGCTATATAAGGCTACACCTAAGCCTCTGCCTGCATAAAAACCTTTGGTTGAGATGAATGAGTTGGCTCTTGACAGAGCTGTCTTATTGTATCCAACTCTGATAAAGTGTGCAGCCCCATGGTGGTATGCTGAGATATGCTGAATTGAGGTTGAATAAGCTGAGCTTCACAAAGCAGGAAATCAAACATATAATGGACCCTGGAGTGAACTCAGAGAACATGGAATGAGCTGTTGCTAAGCCAAGACCTGAGTAAACCAGCCCAGCAAAGTATTAGAAATGTTGCCTCTACAGCTCAAGACTGTCAGCGGGCCATGCTTATATCATTTTGATGCTAGGGCCCAGCAGACATCCTGGAGTAGTCCAGTGGAGACATTCTAGCTACACAGCATGAGTAGGGTCTAGTGGGATGGCAAAAAAATATATCACATACATTTATGATTTTCGGAAGCCTTAGGGACCCTCCCTCCCTAAAACAGGGGATTTCTCAGCACATGATCACCTAAAATTAGAAAGATCTGTCCCCAGCCACCTTCGTTTCCAAGCATTCTTCAAGCTGAATAGAGTACTGTATCTATCTGTATATTACATAGAAACAATGCTTCAAGTGTTGAAAACAAATCCTATCACTGGATGAGAATCACCATATTTTGAGACAATAAATATATAAGGGATATTAAATAAACTTCTTATCTAACCTTCTGCAACACATGTAGGAAATAACAAATGGCTCTTTTGAGAATTTGGGCACAAAATAGGAAATTAAGCAGTCAAAAAATATTTGAAATACCTTTAAAGACTTTGCCAATATTTAAAAATAGTTTGAATATCTTTTAGAATATCTAGCAACTGTTTTTCACTCAAATATTTAGAAAACACCTTTGTTATTTCCTTCATATTTGGCAGAAAAGTAGGTAGGAAACCTGATTAATATTTGACACATACTTTTTATTTATTTCACCCTAAAATATGGTAATTTTTACCCAGTGTATGGACAACACTGATTAGCTCAGTCTCTAGTGACAGAATGACTGATATGATACCTATGGACAACACTGATTAGCTGTAACCAAGTTTAGTTCATTGTTTGGTATAATTGGAAAGGCCTACCTCAGTCTCTAGGAATGACTGAGGAAAGGCAATCCAAGCCAAACACTGGCTATATATGGTCACATGACATAACATCACATCCACCAGCTCAACACTCCTCCTTGATGTCAGTGTTGGGACATCATGCAGAATAAGAGAAAACTTCGAAAAAAAACTCGATTCCATACTCCTCCTTGCTCTCAGCAAAGCCCCAGAATCATGTGAAAGGTATGATTGAAAGGGGTTTAGTAAAGATGTCAGCAAGATTTGAGGTAGTTCAATAGTGATTTTATGTTCATCTACACATTGCCATATGTATGTCAAAATGTTTGGACCATGAATGGAACTGGGATCAAGTACAAGGCATACAGCATCATTGTTATCACAGTAGAGGGGAACATCAAGCTTCTTTCTTGGCAAAGGGATGAGTGAGAGCATTGTGCACAGCCATAGGCCAACTCGGAAGCAGCAATATATTTGGCCTTGGCCAAAGAAGTCACAACCACTTTCTGTTTCTTTGCAGACCAAGAGACAACACCTCCTCCTAAGATGTAACAGTAACCCATGGAAGACCATCATCCATCCAGGCAATCACCCCATGAAGAGTCTGTAAACCCTTTCAGATCAATCTCCTCTCCCCTTCGAATATTGAATGATTCTTATCATGGCATCCCAATGAGAGCATTGGTAGCAATTGAGGAATTCAGAGAGTTTTCAAACAGCATAAGAGATATTGGGACATGTTCCAATGCTTGGGTATAGCAGTTGGCCAATAAGGGATTGATATGGCAGTTTCATCAGAGTGGCTTCAGACAGCACTTCATCAGCAGGTGGCCTAGTCAAGAAGGAATCAGTGTTCTCAGCCATAGGTGTATTGACAGGATATGCATCAGTTTGGCCACAATTCTGTTGATCTAGAGAGATGAAGATTAACCGGTTTTCTCTATCCCTTTGCCCAAGCAAAACTCTGCATCCTTCAGCAATAGCCCACTCCAGTTCCAATTGAGCTAGAAATTCTTTGTTGGCTGCAGGTGAGTTTGCCACAGAGAGAAAATCATTGACATGGACAGTGACAAGTACCATGTTCCTAGCAGAGTATCAAACATGTATGCGATACTCACTCTCCAGCTGTGCAAACCCTCAAGAGATCATCTTTGCATGCATGGCCTTATTACAGATATGACCAGCTTATATATCCCTTTTTCCACATGCCAGGCATAGTCTTCCTTCTACTCCTCCTTGAAACCTGCTGGTTGCACCATGAACTGTACATCATCAGGATCCAGAACCCCATTCAGGAAGGCTTGTTTGATGTCAAATTGCTTCAAATCCCAATTGAGTGAAGCTGCAATGTGTAACAAAAGGCAGAAGGACTCCATTCGGGCAGTGGGAGAAGTCATCCAGTTGTAGTCACAACCTAGGATCTGCAAAGTACGTATCTCACTTTGAACATAGTTGGTTTACTGGCTTTATCTCACTTCACAGTGAGAACCCATTTGCCCTTCAGCACTTTGCAATTGCTTGGTACTTTGGAATGAGGTACAAGTTTAAAAACCTCCATATCTTCCATTCCACTAATCTTGGATTGGCAAGCTTGACACCACTGTTCTCAATAGTCTGTCAGCATTGCTGCACAGAAATTGGTGGGATCATCAATATCTGGCAAGTCTTCACCCAGAGCCACCAGTCCATCCAACATATTGTCTAGGTTGTCAAAAGGTGCTAAGGATTCAGGGCCCTGTTTACTGTGCTGAATGGAATCTAGAAACACAGATAAAGCTTCTTGATTATCAGTGGAAGCCATACCCTTCTTTCTTACTCACTCCACCCATTTCATTTTCTTCACTGCTCTACCAGACTCCTTCTCCAACTGCTGTACTTGATAGGTATCTTCTTTGTCTAATACTGTTTCAATAGTTGTAGCCATCTTCGGTGATATGACCAATTTTCAGCTAAGGCTATAATTGCTCTTTCATTACTCTACATAAGTATAAGCCTTGATATCCGCATTCTAAGAATTACTTGCTATAGCTTACAACAAAGTTAAAGAGATAGAAAACCAGATTGATGAGTCATGGTTAGCTATTGCTTGAGATACAGTTAACTTATGAATTGGCTAGACTCTATAAGGTATAAGGACAAGCACAGATATGGGTTTTTGACAGGTACCCACGGGTTTATCCATGGGAAAACCTACAAAACCCAGATCTGCAAGTTGCAGGTACCTGTCTGTGCAAATGTTAGAGGATGTGGGTCTCAATTTTGAGACCACAAACCTGCAGGTACCCACAGGTATTATTTACCTGTGCTAGATACACCTCAAAAGGATGCCTATTGACTTGATTAATCAGTGTTTTAACATAAAATGACCTCTCTATTGGATTTATGTTGAATGGCAAGTCAATGAAATATGATACTATCCTTATTTCAAGTACAAGAATGATCTCAAACACCCTAGAATTTAGGTCAAATATTACATAATCTTGGTCACAGGTACCTGCAGGAAAAACCCACAGGTGTGGGTACCTGTAGCAAAATATGTGGGTTCTGGTTATTGAAAAATAAAAACCCGCAGGTAAGGATGTGGATAACCTGCAGATACATCTGTGCTTGTCCTTAATAAGGTATTGCCAGAGGGTTTACTTAGGATATCATTCAAACATGAGCTATCTACAAAAGATCTAGAAAAGTTGACTATCTAGTAGTATGTGACTTGAGAACTAGAAAAGTCAAATAGTTAGAGAAATGCTCCGGAAAGTTAAAAAGCTTTGGGACTCAACTCTGCTTGGACCAGCTCAGCTCCACTGATCTAGAATTCAGTGATCATGGATTGAAAATGTTGGAGTCACAATGACTCTAGGATTGGTCTCTTTATAAGATGATCAAGGGCCTGGAAAGGTCTACCCAGTCATGTCTAGGAGTATTGGAAAGATTCAAAAAATTGGATAGGACCCAATAAGATAGTAATCAAGGGACCATTGGAAAGAGTCATCAAAGGTCAAGAGTGTTCAGATAAGCCTTCTGTCCTCTCCTGTAAGTCAGAATCAGCTTAGGAAGAAAAGCTTGGAAGTGTTTGGATATGACCAACATACTTCTCCATGCATTGTGTATGCTGCTGTCCAAGTACACCTAGTAATAGGCCTGTTTTTCATTGTCCAATGTCAGCATCTGAAGAAATCTCAAAACTCTGTTCAATTTCAATGAATTCTTTCATGCTGTTCTCAACTTGCAACCCTTAGTCTGATGACATTCTCTGCTTTTATAATGAGTAATTTTTTGTATCCTCATAGCAAAGCTAACAATCTGCATCCCTTAGTATGTTCTTCTCTAATTGGCATCAGAAACCCTGCCATCACACTAGATGTCTTTACTCATTGCCTGAGCAACTGGATGATGTTGTTCAGATGTGACAAGAGTAGAATGCCTGCATCCACACTTGTGCTGCAGGATCCAGATAGCATAGTCCTTGTTTATTCAATTCACTTATTTGGTATGGTCAATACACCTCAGTCTATCTACTTAACATTCTTTCATCTATGAGGGGTGTGCAAGCTTGTTATTATTTTCTTACTTATTTTCCTGCTTAATGACCCTCCCATTCAGCTAGGGTCTGAACCTTTTAACAGCCAATTGTGGGACATATTTTGTTACATCTGAGATAAGTTTAGAGTCACAGAGGGACAGGAATGGCAAGAAGTAAACATTAAGTGCCAAAACAAGTGACAGGCTCGAATGCCCTGACTTGAGAAAAATGCCATATATGGCAATTAAGCTGACATTGTGGCATGTAAAGTGACTTATTCATCAAAAAGCTGCCTCACAGCTGCTTTTTTTGGGTTTAAGTCACCTAATTTAGCAATAGAGGTGTTTAAGCATTCTACTTATTTTGTCACTTATTGATGACTCAGTGTAGAGACCTCCATGAATTAATGAAACTCACAAGTACCAGTGAGTTTGACTCGTGAGAAACTTGTGTGTTTTGCCCACTCGCAAGTTGCAAGTACTCCTGCCAAGAGTAGTACACAAGTACAAGTTAAAACTTAGACAAAGGGAGAAACTCGTACAAGTACTCACAAGTTGTAAACATAATATATACTTGCTTAATACAACTAAGTATTATTCATCATCAGACACCTCATCTACTGCTGGATCATCTAGGCTTTCCCCTTCCTCCTCACAATGCTGCAACTTTGAAGGTCGGCCAGCATTAGGTTGCTTATGCTTACTATTGAATTGTTTGATAATGTCATTCTTGGGAACAAGCCCAGGAATAGTAGACCAGGATGACAAGACAGTGGCTTTCCGAATGATAAGTTGTGTCGTTGTTTCGACACCATGATACCACCATGGCTGAAACCATGTTCTGTGTCACAAGATGTTGCTATGATCATTTAAGAGAGGGAATCACAACGAAGAAACAATGTACCAGGGCATGACAACAAGTTGATTGCCATTTGTGAAAGAGGGTGGCTTTTCCTATCTGACCACCATTTAGTCGGTCTTCAACATCAAAGATGCGTTCACTGGAGAGCCACTGCTTGACAGGGTGAAGGTTAGATTGTATTGATGGTGCCTTGGGGCGAGACATGTTCAAAAACATGTTGGCTGATTTGTTGGTCACGGTCTCCTGTTTGGTGTAAGATTAACATAGGAAGAAGTGTATGGACTCACCTTAGCACAAGATGGTGTTGATAATGCTACTGCTACATCAGACTTGTAATGATCATCATAATGGGCCATCAACAGTTTTTCAGCTGCTGTTTTCCATGCTGCCTCCCACTCCTGTTCCGTAAAATACTCCATCTTGTAACTAGGGTGCATCACTTGTATAGATCATGAGAATATGTTAACAAGCATAGAATAAACTTACTCAAGCTTGCCTGATACATGATTGACTCATCTGTCTTTGAGTAGTACTTGTTCAGCACAGTCAGCATCCATGCAGCTGCTGTTCGTGTTACTGTGTACAAAGAATCATTTCTTGCCACTGCTTCTAGATGGTCATCCATAATGTCAAACATAGGGAGCACTTGGTAGAGGAGGGGTCGGTTGGTATACTCCATGTGTTCAGTTGCCTGGAGGAAGGGCTGATATGTATACAATGAGCTCATGCCATTTCATATCGGTAAACTTACCTTGAGGAGGTCACAGAGTTGACCTAGAATTGTCCAAATCTCCTCTGTAAGGGTCAGTTTCTTCAAGTTTGCCTTGCCTTTAGTCTTCAATGAAGTAACTAGTTTGTTGAGTGCTGGCTGCAGGCGAATCATAGACTCTAGCCATACACAGTAAGTGTTCCAACAAGTGGCAACCGTGCACTTGATTTTTTTGTACACAAGAGGCTTGTCATTGCTGTCCTTGATCTTTTCGCATTGTTCTTTCAGTTGTGACTGAAGGGCACCTGAATGGAATATGCGAGTAGCCAGTTTCGTTCCCTAATCTGGATGTTAGACATGAAATGATTAGTGTTTCAGAACTGTACCTTGCAAAAGCCATCTTTTGCGACTGACCATTCATCATCGGTGGCCTGAACCAGCCAAATACATTGCTCACTGAGTAAAGTCTCTGTGTGAATACCCTTGAGTTCATCCAGTAGCTCAGTATCCTCCTGATCCCACTGAGGATCTAGCTCCTCGTCAGGGATAGGGTCAGGAATGAGTGGTACTTTGTGTTTTTTGCCTGCCCCATTACTCCTCGATGACTTCCGCTTCCCTTTACCCACACTGATCTTGTCTTCCTCATCCGAGGAATCCTCTTTGATGTCACTACAAGCATCATCCTCTTAGGGTCAGTAACTTCACCTTTCTTGGCTTTGAAGGGACAAATACCTGCTTGTACAACAAGATTCAGGATGTGAGTGATGCAGTGAACATGTGTATGGGAACCCCCAGGTGCATTTGTGAGCAGCTTATTGAGGCAGTCAATCATGGTGTCATTATTCGAAGCATTGTCTCCAATGAGACCCATTATCTATCATAGAACATGAGCGGAGGATCCCAGTTACAACAAACATTACCTTTGCCTGGATGCCAAATCATTGAATGCAGCCCCACATCTCTGTCGCTAGGTACTCCCCCTCATGAGCTCGAGAAAGCCTGTTGAACTGAACATTATATATGCTTGTGTTTAAGGCATCACTTATGGGATAAAGTCAAAGATGAAGCAGCACATATGATTCTTTGCTACAAAATGCGCAACTACACCAAAGAAAGAAAGAACATTTGGTGCAGTCCATCCATCAAAGGACAAGTGAATCATGCTGGGAATTGTCTATCACTCTTGTGGTCAGTCTGATTCATTTTCGAAGACACAACTGACCTCAAAATATTTCTTCACCAGCGGGAAGCTCATGTCATAGGCCTCTTGAACATCCCTAGATACAGTCTGTGCCGAGACTGGCTCCACCAATGCATTGAGGACTTCAAACATCCTGTGGAGAGGCTTATCCTCGATAATAGCAAAGGGACGTCCACAAAGACTGGTCCACATTGCAGTCCAATAGCGAAAAGCGCCCTTGTTGTATGGGCCAGAATGCGTGAATGTGGTAATGCTTGAGGGGCAAGTTTGTCTTCGCAGTTGTTGACATGGTTTGTCCAGTTGGATGTTGTAGTATCATATCGTGCTCGAGTGACAGTCTTCAAAGGGTGTATTCTGCAAGTGAAAACATATTTCTTGATGTTTTCTTCCTTGATTATATGGGGCTTGTGAAAATGTTGGTAGACAAGACTCGTCCAATTCTCATGCATGATATCTAAGGACAAGACAAGAGAGTGAGTATGCGTCAGATTCAGCAAGTGTAACATGCCTAGAATCTCCTCATTGGTTTTGCCTGCGAATTTGGGCCGGTTGACGAGCTCTAGGTCGCGTTGAGCTGGTGTCAGTCATCCTTTTGGTTTAGTGAAAAATTCAATTTCTACTGGAGGAGAGTCTGACAGTGATGCTTTCTTCTTTGCCTTCTTTGCCTTCTCCTGGGGGGCATTTTCAGTGGCAATGGTAACAGAATTATTGTTGGCTGATGTCTTGGGTTTCTTTGAAGGCTGCTGGTTCTCTGTGTCACTATCGTTAGCTTCAGTCGGTCGTTTAGGCATGGTTAGAGGAGAGTTTGGATTTGTTTGTGACAACAATGCGGTATTTCTCGTGACACACACAGGCAAAGTGTATGCTGAGAGCGATGAATGCCAGTTGCGTTGGTATCTGAGATCAACAAATTGAGAGAATGGACCGCCATAAACGCAGAATAGAACAGGGTATTTGGTTCAACCTGAATCATCCATATGCAGGGGACGCATTTCTTTCACATTCAATTCTACACAGCAGATTAGTTTGACTTGCAGAGAGGAAAGGAGGGAGAGTTGGGATGTACCATACCCCTCACTATCAATCGTAGTACACACAACTGTCAAAGTCTCAAATTCTTGTGTCACATTCTTCAACCTCTCATTCGTCGTGAGGACATAGTTGAATTCTAAACCCCTCATCAACACACGCATCACTTGGGGAGGAGTGAAATGGAAAACGCACCTTCATCCCAACTTTAACAATCTTCTGCCATGGAACCCAAATTTCTAACCACCTGGCCGGTTATGACATTAGAAGACGAGTTAGAAGACGAAGAAGACGGGAACGTGTGCAGATCGAACAAAATCCCCTGACATCTGCATGTATAGGCACGACTTTGCTGTTGTCTTCTGTGGGGTTGTATATCGGGAATGTATATTCTGGGACAGAGGATTCATTGAATGAGAGGAAGGCAAGTTTGGTGGATGTTGGTGAGAAGTAGAGTGTTTGCTCTGAGCTGAATATCTCTTCTTCATAGACCCATGGAGGGACACCATTGAATATATCACCATTACCCTGGGCATCCTCAGCTGGTGTTGTGGTAAGACGGATGGGTGGTTTGGATGTATCCCTGATGTCTGGGACAATCCACAAGTCACTCTCATGGACATATGTGATGGTTTCTCCTGTTGGTGACTGGTGACCAGGTAGCATAGCATGTACGGCTGATTTCAGGCTTTTTGGAATGCAAGGGAAGATACTCTGGAGGAATGAGAGGTCGAGTTTTCTTGGCTGCTATATCATGAATATAGTAGGTTCCAAAAGAAGACCAGCGCCATTGCTACAAAGGGTGAATATTGGATGGGAATAAGGAAATAGGTACCTTTTTGACGAAGCTCTTGATAAGCCCATACTTCATATCAGGCGATAGCTGCCAACAGCCCAAGTCGAGTGATATGCCTGCCACCGGCTACAAGAATGGTCAGTGAACAGAAGTATACAAGTCGTACCAGTCTTACCTCACGCCACTTTCTGCTTGTCCAGGACTGCCTGGTGGACTATCATGATTTTGTTCATCCTCGGTGGAAGCAGGAAACTTTTTGTGATTGTGATGTCACTGCATGGTGTAACGACTGCATCGGGTTGAACCGCAACTTGCTGAACTACGCTTGCAATTTCTATGCAAAAATTTGTCTCTGTAGGCTCTTGAAGATTCATACTACATAGTCAATGCTTACTTATCCAGGAACCTTTCACCGCTTCTGCTCGGAGCGCTGTTTGATTGGTGCGGCACATACCGTACAAAGCTTCCCACCAAAATCCATGTGTTTCAGAGAACCTTCCATATCTGACCCGGAGCCTCACGATGTATATGGTAGACTCTTACCTCTGTTCAACATTGAGATGCCCATTTCACTGAGGAACTGTGAAGCTCTTGCAGACGCAGGCGACCAGATCATACTGCCTTCCCATTGTGGACTTGCAGGTAAGTCCCTAATTTTTTTTGCAGTTTAATTGTGCAAACCAGTGACCAGCTTGTAACCTGAAACCTAATCTGCCTCTCCTAGGCTCAAGAATAGGCCTGGTCTGTGCATGTTCAACAACTCTCCATTGTTCGCCACATGCTTGTGTTGTTGATGAAAAAGGATATGATGGATATCCAACTCCATAATCCCTGAAAACTGGCTATAAAGGTGCGTTTCTTGGTTCCCAGTGCTCTACTATCCTGATCTTCAATGCCTCAGTTCATTGTCTATGACCGTGCTCAACAGTGCCAGGGGGTTCGAGACCATATACACACCATCAATCTATTGGTTCGTCTATTAAACCAACACCATTTGCCCACACACTGGTTCTCAAAGGTGATAACAGCTATGACAATTGTTCAACTGTTGTTGATCGACTGTCCCGACGAGTGAAGGAAGGAAATGAGGGACCGAGAAAGACACGGAAAAAACAATCTAGCGAAGGTACAAGTCAACCAAAACGCTCCAAGTGCAAACGAAAAGCAGATCGTTTATTACCTAGTGAAGGTACAAGTCAACTGAAACTAAGTAATAATGAATATGCGATACCAAAAAAGAAAAAGAGACACTAACCGCTCCAAGTGCAAACGAAAAGCAGATGGAGAGGCGTCATGTGAAACAAAAACTATATAGGTGAGAGTCACGTGCAGTAATTGTCCTTGCTTCTACTAAGTCCCCGCAACACACCCCCTCAAGGACAAAGACAAGCAGGAGTTGAGACAGTGTAGTTGGACGAATGGCCTGGAGTATTTGATTTGTTAATGTGGATCCGGAATCAGACCCAAAGATGCGGAATGTTTCGAGTGCAGAGGATAAGGCAGTGGTTTGGTAAAGATATCTGCAGTCATATCTTCTGTCGATATCCAGTTGAGCCTGAGAGTCCCTTCAGCTACATGATCCCGTATGAAATGATATCGTAGGTCGATGTGTTTTGCCCTGTTCGAAATAATATTTGACTTCGTCATGTCGATTGCGCTATTATTGTCAGATAGCAATCGGAACGGACGAGGAAAAGGTATGTCAACCAGTGAAGAAAACATATGAAGCCACAGGAGCTCTTTCGTGGCATGCGTAACAGCCATATATTCCGCTTCAGTAGACGATAGAGCAGTCGCTTTCTGCTTGGAACTCGACCACAATACAAGACCTGAATGCATGAAGAAGGCATATCCAGAGATGCTCCTATGATCATCCTGATGTGTCACCCAATCCGCATCAGAGAACCCCACACAGTCAGTGCGAACCCCATCTCCATAGGTGAGGCGATAGTGTTGGGTCCCAAGCAGGAAACGCATCACCCCCTTAGCTGCCAGTAACGTGGATCTCGTTGGTGCAGAGTTCCACTGAGCCAAGGATACAACCGCATATGCGATATCAGGGCATGTCCAAGAGGCCAGATACAAAAGGGAACCTACAATGCTCTGGTAGGCTTTTGTAATGTTGCCATCTGGAATCCGCGGAAGCGCATTCGGGGGTACTACTGTGCTGCTGGGAGATTTAGACTTAAGAGGAACATCCTGTGATCTCGCATTGGTAAGATCGTGTGAAGCCAAAAGCTCCTCTATGAATGGTTGTTGGGACATGGACAGGATCCCCCGTTCACGATCATACTCGAATGAAATCCCCAGAAACAAACGAAACAGTCCAAGATCGTTGACCGTGAAATGCTGGTTCAGGAAATCGATGAAGTAAGAGTAGAGTGGGAGCGAGTTGGTCGCAGAGCATCCATCATCCACATGTATAGGCAACAACATCTGCAAAGGTAAACCATCTGGAGGCATGGGTATAGACAGGTGAGGTGGTGTCAACCATGTGCCGAAGAAGACGCCATGGTCGATCTCACATCGTCGCAGACCAAACTTCTCTAGGATAGGTCTAAGAGTGTTGTACCACGCGTTACCCGCCTGGCGTAACCCATACAAAGCCTTCTGCAGACGCAGTACTGTTGCTTTATCCGGCTCAGGGAAGTGGGGAATTTGCCGACAGTAAACCTCCTCAGTCAATTCCGCATTCAGGAAAGCGGTTTTCACATCAAAAGTATGGAGGTACCAATGGTTGGCAGCGGCATAGGCCAGTATGAGGCGAATACTCGTAGACTTCGCGACAGCGGAGTAAGTCTCCCCAACCTCAAGCACACCCTGACGATTGTCCAGGACAACAACCCTCGCCTTTTCAGAGGTGATTTCCCCAGCAGGTCCATGCTTATAATCATAAACCCACATAAGAGGAATGGCACGGCGGCCAGGAGGAAGGGAGGGAACACGCTCAAAAACTCCCTTCTCCTCAAGGCTCTGCACCTCCCGAAGCATCGCCGACTCCCAATTCGACCAGTCAGAACGGTTCAAGGCCAGTTTGTAAGACATGGGGGGCTTGTGAAGCCTTGGCTGGTTGATATCGTAAGACAGAGCAGAGAGCGCTACCTCAATAGGTGCATTGAGGAGACAACATTCCTCCAGGTCCTCAAGCGAAATGAAAGGCGCGTCAGACATGAGGGACTCTACAAATGCCAGAGTAGCATAGTCTGCAAGGTAGTCAGCCGAAGGTAAGTCCGGCAGAGATTCCGTGTCTGAGGGAACTTGGAGTTGCAACAGCTTATCTTGTTTCATTTGCATCTGGTCGCGTAGTTGTGACTGTTTCTGAATACGTTCCAATCTCCCTGGAGGTTGCGGTGCCGGCCCAGAAGGAGAAGGAGGAGTAGCAGTAGCAGCAGAGGGGAGGGGAGCAGCCTCTGGCAGAGCCCGGCGCTTACGACCCAGTCGACCCTTGGCTGACTCATTGAAAACCGCATTGTTGGTGAACCTATACTTTCTGTTTAGGTCGACGCAACCCCAACCGAGCCTATTCTCCTCATAACGTACGAAGATACCTTCATATCTCATCGGACCACCCTTTGGACGGACTTCTGCTGGGTCGATAATGAAGGCCTGGCATCCCCAAATGCAAAGGTTTGAGTAATCAGGTTGGGAACCAAAAAGCATCTGGTGGGGGGTCGTGTTTTTCGCAAGAGTAGAGGAAGGTAACCGACGACGCAAATACGCAGAGGTATGAACCGTGTATGGCCAGAAAGAGGGAGGTAGGTCCGAACTAGCGATTAGCATACGTGCATGATCTTCGATAGTGCGGACATAGTGTTCCGCTTTGCCGTTTTGTTGATGCACATACCGAGCAGTTTGCTGTACAGTCACCCCCTCAGACGTGAAGTGTTGACCAAGCTCTCCTGAGATAAGCTCCTTCGCACCATCAAGACGGACAGTGGATAGTTTGAATCCCGTCTGTCGCTCCCAGTTTCTCTGTACCCCAACAAAAAACTGCGCTGCCTGATCCCTCGTAGTAATGCAGTCAACCGCACCGTAATTGGAATAGTCATCGAGAGCGATTATGAAATAGCGCTCGTGTGCAGGACCTTGTACAGGAAACGGACCGCAGATATCCACATGAACCAGACCCAGGAGACGTGAGGCCCGATGTCCATTGTGGTCATATGGAGCTCGTGGTATCTTCCCCAGGATGCAGAATACACACTTTGTGTGTCTCGTTTTGCCATTCCATTCCACCCCCTCGCCATAACGGCCAGTTAAGACCTCACGGGTTGAATCGACACCGGCGTGAGCCAGACGTTCGTGCCATAGAGCAAAGTCACGTTTGCGTGGGGTGAATGTTGTGTAGGCCATCGCTTGGGAGGGTAGAGTAGGATCGTCATGGGATGGGGTCGGTGGTAAGACAAATTCGCAATGGAGGAATGCGAGTCTCCCATGGATCTGGGCTGTGAAGGAGAGGTTGTGAAAGGTCGGGTGAGTGGCAGGTAAGTGAACGACAGCTGCACCATTCGTTTGGAAATTCACTGGCATGTTCGCTTCCAAGAAAGCCCCCACTGACAGCAAATTGAATGGCGAATCAGGGCCATGGAGACAGTCATGCAGAGTCAACATGACTGGAGTGTTAGACTGGTCTGTCTGTACACGAACCTTCACTATACCCCTCGCTTTCATGGTAAGTGTTCCACTACTGGCTGTACCGACTGGAACGGCACCCTCAGGATGATACGTCCAGTAGTAACTGCGCTCCTTGATAATGTGGTGAGTGCATCCTGAGTCAAAGAGTGCTTGGAAGTTTTGATGCAATACGGCCAGTGCAACAGGGTCCGACGTCAGGAGAGCAACAGGAGCTTGCAGTATAGAGAACGAAGCCGGATAACAATCCACACCAGCAGCACACAGGTCAACATCTAATTCATTGTTGATGGTGCTACTGTGAACATCAGCAGTACTGTTAAATACCTCTTCCCCTTCCTCTGGTACTTCCGCCAACGCTACTGTTGCAAGAAGAGCCTTCGGTCGAGTGGAGGTAGTTGCAGTGTTGTTGCGGCGAGATTCATCCGGTTCTGTCTTTTTGGGGAGAGTACCTTTTCGGTGCATATGGTCACAATGGTCGTAGCCACATTGGGAGCAAGTGAAACGACCCGTCGTACTGGACTGGACGCATTGTTCGCAGGCTTTGCGTGGAGCATTGCGTTTCCCAGGTGGTACAGAGGATGAAACAACAGACATTTTCGATTGAACATTGGTGGAGAGAGCGTCAATCTTGGCGTCAGTTGCAGCTGCCTGGAAAAAGTGGTCCAGCCAAGTGTCATCAATCTCCCCAGCCCTTGAAGCGGCATTTACCTTCCGATGGAGTTCGATCCATAACGCACCCGATTGAGGAATCATGGTAGTAAATACCATAGCCGCATCAATGGGTATATATGGGAACTCACACTGTCGGAGTCTCTCGATACCTGTTTTCCAGGACATGATGAATTCCTCCGCAGAACCCCCTGAGTACTTTGTTGAATAAAGCTGTACTTGCTGAATAAAACCGTCTGTATAGTCATTATTCGAATAACGCTTTTTGAGCATGTGGTAGATTCGGCGAGCAGTAAATTTCTCTTGAATGATCTTATTGATTGGAGGAATAAAGGCTGCAGGTCCTTTTCCCAAACGCGCTGTAAGTACGCTGGTAACCACTGAGTCGATTGACCAAAAATTGAGATAAGCTGTACGCTCCTCAGGAGTATGATCACGGTAGAGCTCGGGAGGGTGTACTGAAGC
>QLOY01000807.1:0-16605 GCA_003313965.1 Megacollybia marginata | reverse complement strand
GATGGAGTCCCCAAAGGCAGCAGGTTATATTATGTAAGATGTGGTTCTAGTGGATGCCTGACAGGATGAGCTCCCTTCGGTAAACTCTTACTATGACCCCAAGAAGTACCCCACATCCTTTGACACAGCAGCCACAATGGCAGAGATTGTAAGTCCTCACTTCCTGCTCCACTGATCCCTTCCGCTCTCTCTATTCTTAAACTCTCTTGTCTTCAGGCTTCGGCCTTTCTTCTCTTAAAAATCTCATCGTATGCATTCATGCTACTCTCGTTTCCTGCGGGTTCAAGTCGAACCTTGTCTCATACATTCTTGTCTTCTCGTTCCGAAGTCTCGTCTTTCTCGAATTCTTGCCCTCTCTATATCTCGTGCACTCTCGTTCATGACCTTAGGGTCTGCATCTCTCGTTTCTCTCTCTGCAAACTTATTTGCAATCTCGTTACCTCATTCTAAATCGTGACTTCTAAAACATGTCCTCTCGTCTTCACCCATGCATTATCTTATTCTCAGGGCTCAAGGCCCACACCTCCCCTCTTCTTTTTAAAAGAGGAAAGGACCTTTAGTGCAATCAGGCCACGTTGGTCATCGTTACCTCAGGCTCGGGCCCTGTTCTCTCTCTCACTCTCATGCGATGAGGACCCCCTCTCACTCACTCTGCTCTCTCTCTTTACCACAATCACTCACCTCTTGTAGATCACGTCGGCGCCACCTGAAACGGAGGCCATGACTCTGGATATCTTAAAATTCCATCAATGCACACCCATAGCTCCACATCATGGTCGAGGAATCAATGAAGATTCAGGGCACCTTGGTGCACATCATTTTCGTCTGCCCACAAGGCTGCTCGTACCTCCCTCGTCTATCTAGATTCATTGCCATCTGCAACGCCACCAACAGCAATGAATTCATCCGAAAACACCCAGAAAGAGCCGTGATTACTGAGCTCAACTTCTGGATATCTTTCCTCTCTCAACCGGCTTCGCCCAGAGCTCTCAAACAAAGAGGTTCTCCCATCGATCTGAACATCAGCGTCGATGCATCAACCAGCTGGGGTATCGGCGTCGTCATGGGGATATGTTGGGCTGGTTGGAGAGTAATCCCAGGTGCTCTGAATGGCCCCTTCACGAACATTGGCCTTCTAGAGGCGATAGCAGTGGAACTCATCACTTACATCCTAGAAGCTCTCGGGTATAGAGACTGCTGCATCACAGTTCTCTCTGACAACAAAGGAGTCATTGGTGTGCACCTGAGAGGAAGGAGTAGGAATGTCCTGGTCAATCTCTCCATCTGTAGAGTTACAGCAATTCTTTGGGAGAGGAATATCTCCCTCAATCTCATCTATGTGAAATCAGCAGAAAATCTGGCAGACCCCATCTCACGGGGGATCTTGGGTCAGCTGGACCATTGAATCTCTGCGCCTTTCAAGCTCCCTCAAGAGCTTGAATCTTTTATATCATATGCATAGCACGCTCCGCGCATTCTGGGTTGCACGTGCACCCAGTGGCTCTAATGAGACTTGTCACTCTTCTCCCAGACCTTCTCCTTACCCTTCGCCCGCTCCTGGGAGCTTGAATAACAGGACCCCACGCTTGTTAGCCGGCCGTGTATCTTGTCTAAACAGATCGTTTTCTTCTCCTCCGGTTCTTCAAACAGAGCCATCCACTCTTTCTTCTGCTTGTTCTGAAACTCTTGATGGTATTCTAGTACCTTTACTGAGAGACCTTACTTACCATCTATAGGACTCTCGTCTTCCTCTATCTTAGACTCAACTAACTCTAGACCCATCTCGGGTAAAAAGGCTAGGGCTGCGAAACAAGGTAACTCTGTTACCTCCAACCCCTTACGGCCACATGTTCCAGCGGCAGATCGTCTCCAAGGCTGGCAGACTCCGTACTTGAGAGAATTCGACGCCTCTCTTATCTCGCAATTCGGCCTAGATTTCTTCAATCACTTCCACAAAGTACTTCTTGCATCCCTCGATGAATCCACTCAAATCAACTACAGAGCGGGTCTTCTTCGCTTCACACAATTCTGCGACGAACGCGGCATCTCTGAGAGAGACAGGATGCCAGCGTCATTTCTTCTACTCACTTGCTTCGCAGCTCAACACACTGGTGAAGTAGGAGGTAGCTCTTCTCTAACCTCTTGTTCCTCCTCTCATCTGTTGCAGGTCCTACTGTCAAGGCCTGGCTCTCAGGACTCGCAGCCTGGCATGCATTTAGCGGGGCTCCATGGGAAGGAAACGAAGAGATAGTGTCGAAGATGAGAAGGGGCATAGCAAAACTGGCACCTCCTTCCTCGAAAAGAGATCCACGTCCTCCAGCCTTGCTTGAGCACATGATAGTGCTCATCGTGGAATTGGATCTCTCAGACTACTTCGACATAGCGGTCGCCGTCATAGCTATATGCACCTTTCTTGCTTGCTGTCACTTGGAAGAACTAATGGTCCCCTCGGAGCTAGGTTTCAACCCTTCTAGACACGTCTCCTGCAGCATACGCTTTGAAAATGACTCGATAACCTCTAATGGATGTGTAGGAGTTTCCACATCCTTCAAAATACCTTGGACCAAGACCACTAAAGAACTTGGGGCCCTTATCACGGTAATCGACACCTTAAAACTACCCTTTTCGCATCTTCTCTCAGAACACCTCCACATCAACGGACGCCAGAAGATGGCCATCTCTTTGCATACAAGACTTCAAAAGGTTTCATACCCATGACAAAAAACGCCTTTCTCTCGTGCTGCTATCAGATCTGGCAAGCACATAACATGCTCCTCCCTTTAGGTCACAGTTTTCGCATTGGTGGAGCCACGGAATGGCTCTTAGCAGGTATCGCTCCAGAGGTTGTAGCCAAAATTGGACGATGGAAGTCCTTGGCCTTCTTGCTATACTGGTGTCACATCTCAGAAATTCTCACTCGCTCTGTCTCGAAATCATACGACCACTCTAGATTAGCTTCTATCTCTTCTTCAGTAGATCAGTTTAGAAAATCTCTTGGACTCCCTGACAAGGTTGTACTTCCTGATGTCTAATGAATTGATACTCCTCTTGCTCTTCGTGTACTACTCTGATTCCGCCTCACTGGGTGGGGGTGTCAGCGTGCTGACACGTCGTCTGGGTTCTTTCCTGATCCGACTGGTGAGCTTCGGCTCATCTGTGGGTGGGTCTGGATCAGTCTTGAATCCCAGACTCACTGGCGCACTCAGGTTTAGTTCCTGGAAGCTTTGGTGGGGTGGCTTCCCATGGTCACGTGCCCCCTCGCAAAGCTTTCCCCTCAGGCGGTGCTGAGGTGGAACTTCTCCTTCCCCCCCACCTTTGGGATATCGATATCCCTTTCATTCATAGCTATCTACAGATACCTATTACTATCGTGATAAGGATATCGATATCCTGCTATCATCTCTCCTATATCTAACTTGTTGCGTGACAAGTCGAGAGGCTCGCCTCGTAGTCTTTGTCTAAGGACAAGTTAGATAGTTATCAGAGAGATGCCTTCTCACCTTGGGAGCACGTCTGAATACTGACTGAGTGACATCAGTCGTGATATGAGACATGTGACTTTCTGTGACCTGCCGGCCTGCCGGCTTGCAACTTGCTAGTTGCCTCTGATCAGCATCACCGCATCTTTTCTCACCCTCCCACTGCATCCCTTCAGTGTTCTGGTGGGTCTGGATCAGTCTTGAATCCCAGACTCACTGGCGCGCTCAGGTTTAGTTCCTGGAAGCTTTGGCAGGGTGGCTTCCCACGGTCACGTGCCCCCTCGCAAAGCTTTCCCCTCAGGCGGTGCTGAGGCGGAACTTCTCCTTCCCCCCCACCTTTGGGATATCGATATCCCTTTCATTCATAGCTATCTACAGATACCTATTACTATCGTGATAAGGATATCGATATCCTGCTATCATCTCTCCTATATCTAACTTGTAGGGGGGCGGCATTGCGGCACGTGACACAGGGTCTAGGGGTCCTGAGCCAGCCGAAATTCATAATTGTATGTCAGTTTAATTGCTATTTTGTGAATGCTACAGACATGAACAAGACATGGAAACCACTCAATCAGCAATAAAAACTCAAATTTTAGGGTCCTAATTCTCTGTATACAGCTAGTTTGACACAGCTTTGAGTCTGTGACATCATGGCTGCAGATATGTCACATGTTAGGCATCATCATCCAGAATATTTCAGGTAGGCTCAACTCTCTGGTGTATATCCCTTGCAACAAAACTATGTATCATACACTGTTTCATAAGGCTTTGAAACACATGTTTACATGGGGCCTCCGAGTACAGAAATCTAATTTTAGGTCATCATGTGATGGGAAATTTCCTTTTTTGGAGGGAGGGAGGGTCCCTGACACTGCCGAAATTACTGATTGTACCCTGTGTAATTTTTGGTGATGCTGCACCCCCCTTGATAGGCGAAGCGAAGTCAAGGAAAGGCTTATGCTTGCATTTCAGGTTTGCTGCTTAAATAGCGGAGGAAAAATATTTTTCATTGAAAATGATATCTGATAAGGCTCGCTAAGCTGTTGCTTTGGAAGCAATGAGATGAGTCATGATGTACATATGTTTCGGCAGCTGTTTTGATACAGGGTTCAGGGTTGCCCTGAGCCTTAAGGCCTCAAGCCTCTGGCATGGCATAAATTAGCTTGCTGCACTCTATAGGGTATGCAGTTCAGAAACATTGCGAGAAAGATGCCGGCGTGTCTTTAGCAGCATACCTAGTGGGCCATCCCAATCGGGTGGCACTTCCGAGTCCCAGTGGCCAATGAGCCAAAGTCAATATGGTCAAGATAAATAATGTAAGTTGATCACTGTCATTTCATTCCCTCCAGAAATCATGCAAACCAATTGAGATATGTGGGCTTTGATCACTACCATTATTGTAATGCTTGTTTTCAATGAAATTTTCAGTTGATGAACCGATGAATTCTTACTACACCATTACATACAAGTCAACCTACTCCCATGCCACTAGTATCGCCAAAACACTGCCAACTCCCTGCACTTCTCAGCTCCACCACATTGATGTTGCTTGCCAGATGATGGAATGGCATTTGTAGTCGCTTTGGGTGTCTCCCTAGAACGAAATCTCAGACAAGGAAGAAGAGAGAAAGAAAAAACAAACATTTTACTCCCAGTCCCGGGTTTTGCCGTCATCCAAATCCCACCAAACTCATCAATCGAGATAGATGGTTTATGAGCCATCCCAGCACCTGCATAAGTATTTGAAAACGATTCTGTGTACTGGGAATCTCCATTCTCCCACCGAATGTAACTGAACGCGGAGAAGAGGGCGGTCTCACCGCAATGGGTTTGACAGACATGGGGATTGATGATGATGGTGGCAGTGAGATAGAAAGACCCTGTACATTCTGGATTCGTTGGATTGCTTCATAAGACATGTCCCTAGTTCAACATGAGCCCCAAAAATCATGACAAGGAGAAAGGAAAAAACCCACTTTTGCCAATTGGACACAATAATGGGTAAATCCATCACAAGATGTTGGCCAGTTCCCATCAGGGCTTAGATGACAAGAACATAGGTGATATTGATATGTCTTTTCAAACTCGTTGTGGTATGATTCGACAAGACCTGACAGGTAAGCTTGTGGTTCATACCCCCGAAGAGCGTTGCGTTTACTCTCTGTTATGATCACCACTGTCAGTTAGAGAGTGGCAGCAGAGGCTTTAGACGAGGCAGGTTTTCTGAAAGATCATAGATTCTTTAAGAGAAAGTTTGAATCCAGATGATGGTATGCATTATGTCTGATTTGATGGTCGGTGATCTTGTCTCTGGGACCATAGCATGTGTTGTCCTGCTCGATGTGGAGAGTTACACCTTCTGATTTGATTTCACGGGCTTCGTGTTGGCAATAGATGGGCCATGTGGAGTGAAGCTCGTGTTTGTCAATCAGGATTCCGGTTTGGGTTGTTCCGATGTTTTGCTTGTGACAGCAGAACCAGTTGCTGTAGGGTTGTTGGTTGAGAAAAGAAACACTGCAGGTGGGCTTACCGTTTTCGTTTAGTGCATATGCTGGCTAAAAGTTCGTATTTAGACCCAGCGCCATTCTCAAGTGTCAAACTTGGCGGTAGAGATTCAGGAATTCAAAATGAGAATGGAAAGTTGAGCTGGAATAGAATTATAATGAATTACAAGTGTGTAGGATGCATACCAAATTGAGATCACTCCACTCTTTGTACTCCACAACGCAAGTGGCTGGCCACCAACATAATTGATGTATGTGTTGTTCAGACCGCCGGCAATGTCATCACATGATTATGAAAAAAATTCTGCACATCAGTGATGTGGACACAGCTTAGCACAGCCCATTTAAGTCAGGAACATGAGACACTAAGAAAGAGAACAGGCAAAAAGCAAAACTCACCAAAATCAAGTCATGAAGCAGTAACACAGAACCGAATACTGATGACGGCCAATGTTTAACGTGTTATGCCAGGTACAAAGAAGTATTCCTAATGATTTGAATGAGTCATGTCATTTGAGTAGAAGATGGAACACCAGAAGGGAGAAGGGAGTCACGGTACGGCTTAGTACCACAGGTCGAGCAGAGGAGACAGGAGGGAAAAAAATGTGCATCTATCAAAGGCGCGGTGAAGGAAGGCATGGGACAATTACATGACATGGAAGCTCGGATGTCGGGTAAAGAACCAGTGATGACGCAAGTACGGTTCTATGATGGGACAGGCACAGAAGCATTCCAAAAGGATTTATATCGAATGGAAAGTCTAAATTCGAGAGGTAAAAGACCGACTCCTATAAATAGGACTCGGAATGCGGCACAACAAAGCACAACAATTGTCATTACAAATGATACCAGCAGAATGTGGCATTGAAACAGCGTTGGAAGCTACTGGTATGACAGTGGTTGGCAACCAGCCTGAAGCACACTCTTTGCAACAGAACACAGGACAACCTAAACAGAATAGAGCAGCCGTCAAGGTCCACCACTCATCCTGCTGTGATATACCAATTAATGAGGCTGCAAAGAAGTCTGGCAATGGTGTGGTGGAGTGCAGTCAGAAAGGATGCAAAACACGATGGGTAAGCCAGCTTTTTTGGGAAATGTGCTGGTTTAGACATTCACAAGCCTCGAAATTGGACCTGCGAGGATTGTAGCTGGAATAAGCGCCAGAAAATAGTCTAATTTTAGCACCACATGATGTAATTTCCTTTTTAGGGGGGGGAGAGGGTCCTAACCCTCGCTGAAATTTATAATTGTACCCTGTGTTGTTTTTCGCCATCCTGCCACCCCCTTGTGATAAGAACTCTGATAAATCTCTCATCACCAAAAGTGTTGGTCCCTAATCCTCCATGGACAGGCCCAATATGCCCAGATGAAGTAAGTATTCCCAGATTGGGCAAGAGACTATAAGCGGACCTAGAGTCTGGCCCCTAGATTGCCATATCATAATGATATTGCCAGATGGGCCAGATCAGGCTCATCTTGCCAGATTGAACCTGATCTGGCCCATATGGGAAGAACAAACATGATCTAGGACATCTGGGAGAAATGGGCACAAGCTGCGATGTATTGCCTGGAGTCACGTGACCTAGTACATCTGGCCAGTTTAAAACTCAGTTTAGGCTAAACCTGGCACTGTTGCCCATTTTAAGTGTAATATGTGTCGATCAGCATAGTACAATATGTAGAGGACAAAATAACCATCAAACAGATCTGTATCATCATCTAAGTACTACCTTAATCAAGGACAATGACTTGCTGGCATTGAGTGCATCAGCTAGCTTCTCTATGTCCACTACCATTTCCTGCGGCTGGGTATTAGATAATGCATAGCAACCAAGTGCTTTACCTTCGTCAACTGATCGCAAAACAGCGAGATGGGTTTGAAATCCCAGACACTCTTCAATTTTCGCCAACTCTTAATTTCTCTCATTCAAGCGTTTGGATCTGGGCCCAGAAAGATGTCTGACGCATGAGCCATTGCTAATACACATCTCACTTCAGCCAATGACACTGACAGAATGAAGAGAGAACACTTACCGTCACCGCTGGCATCCAAACATCAAAACACTTGGATACTTCACCTATCAAGAAGCTTAGTTAGCTTAATCCAAGGGATGAACTTACTTTATACTCCCGAATAAGCTCAACAGCCTTCTCACTAAAGTCTCAAACCCTCCCCTCCTTGTGCGAATACTTGACAACCTTCATCGCCTTAGCCTCAAACTTGTTTGAGAGGCCTAAATTTGTCTTGTCCTCTCCAGCAGAGAGAACCATGAGCTGACGTTATCTTGGAAAGCGCTTTCCCCAAAAGTCTGAGCATCTCAGCAGCTTTGTATGAGGGATAGTACATGAGCGTCTTGCACTGGGAAATGAGAGTTGTGTACTGAGATATTTGAGGTCTGTAATGTCGTTAGTCAGACCAGCGGGAGGTAAGGAGAACATACCAGCCCTGGAGTAGTAGTAATTTACCCATTGCAATCCTAACAACAACGGGGTCAGACAGAGATGCAGAGCAGAGAGAGAGATTGCTACCTTTCACGTATCTAAAAACCAGCGCTTTTGGGATTCAAATTTGCAGACAGCTTGTCAGACGTGATTGAAGCGGGGGGATCGGGTTTTCTTGTGCAGAGTCGTGTCCATCGTCGTTGTCATCAATCCAAGGTCATTTGGCCATGGTAGTAGCAAGAAGGAATGGACAGAGACACAGCAGGGATGGAAGCAGGAAGCAGGGATCAGCAAAGTCACATGTGTGACGTGACATGAAACCTAAGGCCGAAATCCTCCCATTAATCAACACATATTCCAAGAGGAAGATGATGGTAAGCTTCACCTGCGTTCATACATCTTTTTTAGGAAAGATCACCCTAGCGCGCACCTATCCATCTTGGATGAAAATTTTGCAAGGGTAGCCATCCCTGGAGCCCTGAGACTGGTTTGGAGGAGGTATCTTCATTGTTGTTGTTGTCAATGTCGTTTGGCCATGGTAGTATAGGAATGGACAGAGAGATGCAGCTGAGATGGAAGTAGGAAGCAGGGATCAACAAAGTCACGTGTGTGACACAACACATCATGAAAATGCTAGCGTGACGCCCGTGGCCATTACACAATTGGCAAAGAACAAATAGACAACATTGTGGACAAAGTTCATTGTCTTGCCAATAACTGTGCGGGTCTTCAAGGCTTCTTTGTCTTCCACTCGTTTGGTGGTGGCACTGGTTCTGGTTTTTGTGCCTTGATCCTTGAACGGCTTTCTACTGATTATGGGAAGAAGTCGAAGCTGAGTTCAGTGTGTATCCTGCTCCAACACTTGCAAATTCTGTTGTTGAACTGTAGAATTCAGTTTTGACTACTCATACAACTTTAGAGCATTCTGATTGCTCCTTCATGGTGAGACCCTTCATTTACCTCTGTCTTCCTTTTGATGCATCTCAGGTGGACAATGAGGTCATCTATGATATTTGGAAGAAGAACTTGAACATTGTCTCTCCAGGTCTTACGAATCTCAATAGACTGATCACTCAAGTTGTCTCTTCTATCACTGCTTCTCTCTGTTTCGATGGTTCCCTCAATGTTGATCTCAATGAATTTCAAACAAATCTGGCTCTGTGCATCTCTTCAATCCCATGCCACCCAAGATGCTGACAGGCATCATTAGCTTCCCTCACAGAGATCACAAGCAGGGTATGAAAGCTTTCTAGGGTTGTATATATTTGATTTGTAGGGTTTGAAAACAATTTATTGGTAGAGACATATGACCTAGAGAAGGGTATCAAATGCCAGATTGGGCCTTATATGGCTCCTATTTGGCCAGATAAGGCATATAGATTGCCAGGTTGACCCAGATCAGGCTCTTATCTGGCCAGATAGGGTCCTGACCAGGTATGTAGATTGCCCAGTTGACCCAGATCAGGCTCCTATATGGCCAGATAGGGTCCAGATCTGGCATACAGATTGCCAGGTCAGGCCAGATCAAGCATTGTGCTTGCAATCAGGTCCTATTACCTAGCAATATTGGACAATACCTTGTACCTACATTGCCATCCCACTACTAGGTCTGGCCCACTCTAGCCGTACTTACCCTGATGATACCCCAGACTGCCAAGCCAGGGACCAACACTTTTGGTGATGCTCTCTACCCCAAACAACAATGGTATGTACTCACCACAAATCCCTACCCTTAAAGACACCCCATAGGTGTTGCACCTGCCCCCACTACTAACATGGGAGTCCCCAACATCAAGACAAGGGCCCCAAGCAGGAAGCATCCCTTGATGTTAACACCCACAAAGCAGGTACCACACCTCTGCCAAGTTTTGCCTGCAAGACTGACTCCTACCCAATAGATGGTACTGCTAACAAAGAGATAAACAACACAGTTGGCACCCCCCTTGAACTCACTTCAACCAAACCACCTTATACACCTTCCCATGTATCACCTACTAGTTCAAATGTAGTCGTCAATGGATAACAAAGCCTGTGCCTGTTACCCCTGAAGAAGAGAAGGTTGGTCCAAGTGGGGACCGAGGTCTGAATGGTTGGGCTGAAGGAAGGGATATAAGGGAGGAAGGGGATAGTGCGATGTTTTGGGGTTTTAGGAGTTCTCTCGTGCTCTGTAAACTCAGTGAAATGATATAGACTTGTACTCTAGTCATGCCCAAACAAAACCTCTTTGTTGGATGTGCTCTGGCTCACTCACTCGAAGGCTCTGATCTGAACTGAGATATATTATGTAATCCATACAAAAGTGGTAACTAAGTCCAAACTAAGGTCCATGTAATGAAATATAAAACCTCCCTAGACATCTGGAAACTAATATCACTGCTCAGCTATCAGGTCATGTCGCTACAAGCCAAAGAGGGTGGCCAATCCTCACATAGGGGCGAGCAGAATCCATGAGTGAAAGGTTGCTGATATGCATCCATCTGTCTGGTTGGTGAGTAAGTACTGGTAAGTAAAGATATACCATAAAATCAAGTAAGCAACTGAGGAATGGATATTGATATGAGATGAGTGACTAATGCAATCATAAACCATCATGGATAATTCCTCTTAGGGTTAGGGTTAGCCCCCTCAACTGACATAAATTAATGGTGACCAACACCAGGACTTCCCCATATTAATTAAGTTCAGTAACTACACTTTCTAATTAGCTCCACCCAAGTTTTATGTAAGAAAGAGAAAAAGCAGGATCCAGTGATGTTGGCCGCCATCACATTCACCTGCAAGGGTAGAAAGTTATAAGTAAAAAGAATGCTATCTCCTCAAGTACATAAGTGGCATTTGATCCTGTGAGTAAACATCAGTGAATGGTAGGACGGAAATGAACAGTACCCACTGAAGAAAGGGTGCATGATGCTGGTTGAAAGGACGAGGTTACAAGACGTGCCTAGAGAGAATTCAGCATGGGCCTATCAAAGGAAATGCGTACCCATATTGCACTCAACATCTACTCCCACTCTAACATGATATGTTCTCAACACGGAAAAAGAGCCCCCAGAACCAACAAAGACCAATAACCCACAGAACCAACAAATATCATCACCCCCCAGAACCACGGCCTCGTGGAGACCTACAAAAGCCTCACCACATCGGAAACAATGAGGAGGACACGGATGATGACAGTATCATCCTAGCAAACTGTCCCTTAGCACAGCTGGGCATGCTCCATCCAAAGACCTTTTCCCAGCTCAGGTAGTGCTATGCATGGCACAGACTAGGTCAAAACATCACAGTTCATGCCATAAAGAAACAGTACAGGGGCCCTCTACACTGCTTCAGACACTCACTCCATCTTGAAAACCAAGGGACATGTACCACCCAGTGGTGGTCGAAGGAAAAGCCAGCTAGGCACCTGACCACATCCTTTATGTTGATGCTGGTCTCACAATCATGTGCTTGATCACATGCATTTGTAGCACTGCCATAACATGTATTATTCTTTCTGTATAAAACAAACATGTAGATGAACTTGGGTAGTCACAGCTGTTTGCACTGCCACAACACATGTGACCTGTTAGTATTATTTATTACTATACCTTACTATTAATTCTGTAAAAAAACATGTAGATGCACTTGGATACTGACTTGTGATTGATCACCTGACTTGTTTACACCTCTGACTCACATGCACATCTTCTCACACAAACTGCATTTCCAGCCTCAGAGTAAGTGGTTACTGCAATTACACAGACAGCATTGACTTACATGAGCCAGTAAAGACAACCTGGACAAGTGGGCTGAACTCACAGGATATTACGACTTCCTGGCCTTTGGTGTCTGTCAGATACAGGTTCCGATGCATTGCTACTTCATTGAGTTCCTCAATCGGCACTTCACTGTCAATGACCTTGGGCCACTTCACTTGTTCTTGGGGGTTTCATTCAATTATGACCGTCAGCGAGGGATTCTTTCCTGCCAATAAGGTTGTCAAGCTATATTATTGTGATGGAAGCACCATAGAGGCAAGGTTTGTGTCACTGTTTTGAAAAACATTCTTCTTCCAGTTTATTTTGTGCCAGATGTATCTGAACTTGGTTCCATGAGTGGACAACAACATTCCCAATACTACAAACACAAGCTGAATAGTATGCAACACCATACCATCACACAGCCTGCTGCACTATCAGAGGATGGTTTGGCTAAGGTGTCTTTGAAATTGACCAAGGAGCTTTCTGGACTACTTTGAAAGCAGAAACAGTGAGTCTTCTGTCATTCATAATTATTTATTGTCACAACAGTCTTTTATTATTTATTATCCTTGTGGATAATGGGTTATGATGAATATCTTGGTCTATTATCTGTGCTAATGGATTATTATGCTGGAGTATTGGGAATAATGTCTGATTAGCATGATTGACAATCACTTCTTATTATTCTTTATTATATCCTTATTGTGGTAAATGGCTGCTTGATATCATTAATTATTACAGGTTGGCTGGATCCATAGCAATGGGTGGACCATCAGCTTATCCTACAGTAATGGAGGAAAATAATAAACCCTTATTGGTTGGCCAGGTCTATCCTGATGGAGAATAGTCATCACTGGCCAATGCTATATCTACCAACAGAAATAATAGAACCCTACAGGCTGGCCAGATGGGGGAATAATAATCAATATGGACCATCAGCTGATCCTACAGTAATAATAAACCCTCATTGGTCAGCTGGGTCTATATTGATCAAGAATAATAAATAGTTGTCATCACCAGCTGATCAGCAGAAATAATAAAACACTACAGATCAGCCGGATCCATAGCAATAGGCAGATAATAATACATAAGGGCCATCAGCTGATCCTACAGTAATGGAGGAAACATAATAAACCCTCATTGGTTAGCCAGGTCTATCCTGATGGAGAATAATAAATAGTTGTCATCACTGGCTGATGCTATATCTATCAGCAGAAATACAGATCAGCCGGATCCATAGCAATGGGCAGATAATAATCCATAAGGGCCACCAGCCAATCCTATAGTAATGGAGGAAAATAATAGACCCTCATTGGTCAGCCAGGGCTGTCCTGATTGTCATCACCTGGCCGATTCCACATCTATGGACAGTAATAATAAAGCCTTTGCTGGTTGGCTGGATCCATAGCAATGGAAGATAATAAACCATAAGGACTGTCAGCCGATGCTGCAGTAATGGGGAAAATAATAACTGCTCATTGGTCGGCTGGGTCTATCCTAGTGGAGGATAATAAATAGTTGTTGTTATCTGGCTGATTCCACATCTATGGACAGTAATAATAAAGCCTTTGCTGGTTGGCCAGATCCATAGCAATGGAAGATAAGGACTGTCAGCTGATGCTGCAGTAATGGGGCAAAATAATAATTGCTCATCGGTTGGCTGGGTCTATCCTAGTGGAGGATAATAAATAGTTGTTGTTATCTGGCCAATTCCACATCTATGGACAGTAGTAATAAAGCCTTTGCTGGTCAGCCAGATGGAAGATAATAAACCATAAGGACTGTCAGCTGATTCTGCAGTATTGGGGGAAAATAATAATTGCTCATTGGTCAGCCAGGTCTATCCTAGTGGAGGATAATAAATAGTTGTTGTTATCCAGCCAATTCCACATCTATGGACAGTAGTAATAAAGCCTTTGCTGGTCAGCCAGATGGAAGATACTAAACCATAAGGACTGTCAGCTGATTCTGCAGTATTGGGGGAAAATAATAATTGCTCATTGGTCGGCCAGGTCTATCCTAGTGGAGGATAATAAATAGTTTGTTATCTGGCCAATTCCACATCTATGGACAGTAATAATAAAGCCTTTGCTGGTCAGCCGGATTCATAGCAATGGAAGATAATAAACCATAAGGACTGTCAGCCAATGCTGCAGTAATGGGGGGAAATAATAATCACTCATCAGTCGGCCGGGTCTATCCTAGTGGAGGATAATAAATAGTTGTCATCATCCAGCTGATTCTACATCTGTAGGCAGCAATAATAAAGCCCTGGGGAGGGGTTTGGCCAGACCCATAGCAATGGTGGATAATAAACCAAAAGGACCATCAGCCGATCCTACAGTAATGGCAGAAAATAATCATCCCTCATCGGTCAGCTGAGTCCATCCTAGTAGAGCAGATAATAATCCGGCTGGATCCATCACAATGGTATAAAATAATAGACAATGTATTATTGTTGCCTATAACTATAGTAATAGCCCTTGCACCAGCCAACATCAGCCAAACCTATAACAATAGGCTTTAGTCATGCGGCTGAGTCTATTGTTATGGCTACAGTGGACTAAATCTTGTGCGTTGGGGGCCTCAGATACAATATTATTATATTACCTGAAAATATCGGTCACAGTCACAGTCAATGCCTGCCTGTAAGTGCCATTAATATAATATAATTGCGGAATAATCTCCCCTGCGATGGTAGCCATCGACCCCATGGAAGAGTGGTAAATAATATATTGATGACTAGCATTGTGGTGCTAATCATATATTATGTCCCAGTGAGTCCAGGATGGGTTACTGGTAAGTGCAAGAATTGTTATGATATCATTTAGCCACCACGATTGGTAGCCCAACCAACAGCTGTGGTAGGGTTAAAAACACTACAATCATGTTCATGACCTGTGGGTGATGAATATAGTTGGCAGTGTGGAGCATGGGTTACTATCAGTAGGCACTCAATGATGTACAGGCTGGAGTTGTGGATTTGGTGCAATCAATATCCAGGATATGTGGGGTGTGTGGGGTGTACCCGTGGCAGCCAAGATGGAAATATATTGCAATATTTTGACAAACTGGGCCCGCGCCTGGCTTATTGTGTGTCTGCATAGTTTTTTTCTGACAGGAACCAGTCACCTTCCATTGACAAAAACTTTCCTTTTGTCCACTTCTTCATGCCCAGTGGTTTCCTCATCTGCTGAACAATGCCACAACCTTTGCAAGTATTTGTAATTTTGTCCATTTCAGGGTATATGTATGGCTTCTGCCATGCCACATTTTGGACAGAAAATCAGAAGTGGGACTGAGAATGGACAACGGGCAGGATGTGCCCAAGAAAACTTCAGCACGGTCATTTGTGGGGGCTCAAAATGTACACATCAGTATGGCTACCCATTCACGCCTTTAAATGCGGGACAAGAATGCATGCTCCTGGTGTGCCATCTCCAGCAGTTCCATGATGAATGTGTTGATGAAGGGAGGGTTAAGGTAATGGTTCCCAAATCTGATGATGTCTGATATACCAGATCTGAAACAATGTCACTGTGTTTCAATTCTTAGCAGGAAAACCTACAATTCACCAAAGGATAGCAAGAATCAGACTGTGGGCTCATCCTGTAGGTAGCACCCCCCTGCCAGCAATACCAGGAGATTTCTAGCATCCTTTCTTTGATCCAATTGTGTGATAAGAAGTGGGGGAATTAGTGCCTGTAACACATTACTGAGATCATCAGCACCCTCCCCACCAACTGTATAATGAACTAGGGGAATTGAGCCTGGAACAGTTGGTGTGGTCAGAAAAACAAATACATGGCCAATGCTGATACGCCGGTTATGCGGCTAGACCTACAAATCGACAAGAACTACCTCCTAGGCTATCCTAGAAGTCCAAGGATGAGTATAGGTTCGCTTAGAGTGTCCATGATATTGATACTCGAAGGTTGAACGCCCTCGGAGCTTCGACGCTCGTTACTAGCTGTCGATCTGTGACTTAGCTGGCTACTGAGGTTGGATTACTTAGTAAGGAGTACTATTAGGTGACAAGTGTTGTCAAGGAACCTGACTAGCTGATTTACTCGATCGGTTAATGTCAGAGAGGAAAGGAAGAATGAGATCGCAGAGAGAGAGCTAGAAACCCAGAAAAACACCTGACTCTGCATTGCATCCGTCATCAGACCCTACCGCATGGTGGTCTTGATAATACGTGGTTTTCGGAACGGGATGCATCAGACATAGGGGCCTCGGAAGACTTCCGACCATCCGTCACAGCACAAGGACGATTGATAGGCCTTTCTAGGCTTGCCCAACACCAGTGAAACGTGTTTCAACACACGCGTAGCATATGGACAGTATCGGCCGCCTCGTCAGAAATAGCAATTCTGAGGAGGTTGGAAATTCAAATATACACGATCGGTGGCGCAGCATATGGATACCCAC
>QLOY01000806.1:0-16086 GCA_003313965.1 Megacollybia marginata | reverse complement strand
TTGGCTGGAGTAAGCATCTGTAGACAGGAATCTCCAAACGTGGATGCGTTGAAGACCCCACTTCTTACGGAAGGCGGAACCGGTGGCTCCCATCTTGGTGCTGTGGCGAAAGGGATGCCCAAGAACTGACGGACAGACGAGGCTGAAAGGGTACCTACTACGTCACCTTGTTGGGTAGAAACAAGTAAGCCATCGGATTGGGCAGAGATACTCGAGTGGAGAACCGATATCAGCAACAAAAGAGCGAGTTTGGTGAAAGTGGTCATAGATGCAGGTACTTCCAAGTTGCAAAATGTTTTATAAGGGCTTTATAAGACGCAAGCTTATTAAGGCGATGGAGCAGTCTGGCACTTCTTAACCGTGGAGGTCGGAAAAGTCTTGGAAGAAGCTGAGTGAGCAAAACAGGTATACTAGCATAATGGTCATTTTTTTAGACCGCTCCAATGAGTCCAATCAAATGGTCGGCTGCCGTCCGTTGTGGTGCTTTGATGTGATTGCAAGTCACTCCTTCCATCGTAATAATGATGACCATGCATACGGCTGGACACTTAATATTATTTAATATCAGCTTTGGTGAGTCCTTGCTTAATCTTACGTAAGGCTGACTCTGATGATTATCAGTCAGATTGATTAGAGGATAGTCTCATCTCCGCACCGTCCGTGTGAGTATTCTGAGTTCAACGCGACGAGTGTCATACCACCGTGTATACGACGTCCGTGAAACGGGTGCCGACAAAACTTGGCTACTTTAGAGTTTGTACTATTCAAAGGTGTAGTGTTTGTAAGGTAAGGTGGTACACCTTAGCTGCAGATAAGGTAAAGGAGTGACGAGAAAGCACGTGGCCTTGTCACAGTTGCTCCCAACCACCGTCCTTCTCCCTCACTACCGCGCCGTCGTCCATACGATGTGCTGGTCGGGCTCTCTCAATTTCTCTCACATGTCTCATCTTTTCCCTTCGGAATTCTTTTCTCTCTCTTCTCCGTTTGGGCTGGCTGGTTGCGACATTATGTGGCCTTGCCTTGCTTGGTGTCTCAGAGCCTCGAGTGAGACTTCTGCTCATTAGAGAGACTTTCGGATGCTCATCAGCATCTCCATGGGAACCATGCTCCCATGGACAGTATTGTATTAATTTTGCAAGCTGTGAAAATCTATTTGTAATCCATGCTTTGGTCCGGTCATCTTGTATTGCGATCTCTGGACCCATGAGACACTTCCTTCCTTCCTTCCTTCTCGGCCATAGTACTTCCCATTCCGTGAAAGATTTTGTTGAGTGTTTCACATTTCTATTTACTGATGTCATTCAGAACTACGCATCGCTCTTTTTGGGGTTGGCCGGTCCAGACGGCTTTTCTTCGCTTCTCCGTCGACCGTCAGCGAGCTACGCTCTTGGAGCTCTGCTCCGTTTGGGGTCGTCGGTCTCACTCCGATGCTCAGGCCGCCTGGCGTCAGAACCCAAGTTCAGAAGCGTTAAGTTTGCTTCTGGACGGCAGGTTCTTTTCCAACCCAATTATATGTGACGAGAATGACGAATACCTTATCTATTTTACCAAGGCGATGCTTATGCGGCATCCACCGGCAGGGTCTGTGCCGTCCATGCCGACTTCACCCGTTGAGTCACGGCCGCAACGGATGCTACTCACGGATCCTGGCGCCCACAGCCGTCCGTAAGAGATCTGACAACCGGAAGCCACTGGACGCTACTGGGCCTGTCTTATGGCCCGTGTTCAGTTATCAGTCTTGGATTCCGCATTCTAGTACACAGAGATGTCAGTCCGAGAGGTAGCAAACAACAAAAGGCACATACATAATCGATGTTCTTTGAACCTCACAAGTGATACGTGGGTAATTTAATGATTCAGGAAAATATGACGAAAGAATCCCCCGAATGTTCTGCGTTGAATGAAGAATATAACAACGCGGATGTTGCAGAGTACAACCTCTTCAGTTCTAAATCAGTTAGGTCCTGACTAGTCCTGACTAGGCTTAACACATCGGAAGCTGTGGGTTCGCGTTTCTCATGCAGGAATGAGAGTACCGAACTGGCCAGTGGCGACGCAGGGCTATGAGCAAGCTATGAGTGTGGTTTAGGGAGTAGATCGCTGAGAACTCTGTTGACCATTTCAGGAGCAGAAACAGCCACTCTCAGCTATTTGGAAACCCAAAAGGATGTGTCATGCGGAAAGGCTCAAAATGATGTTTGTTTGGCTCCGGCGCTTCTGACTAATGCCGAGACTCAGTTCGAGGCAGTCTCCCTGATCTCTTGACGTAACTGACTGAAACTCCCGCTCGAGAATCCGCGGCTTTAAAGTTCGGCAACTCTGTTGATTTCCAAGCGATTCAATTGATTAGTGAACTGCTATTAGCTCTGGTCATATATATGACATGGTGCCACTTACTTGAACACCCTGCACCATTTACATTCGACCGTCGGGTTCTTGCATCATAATATGAAACCACCGCATTTCTGAGCAAACATATAGGGGTCTGTAAGGCCTTCAAGCTCCATCGAAGTCATAAGCTTCGTGAGAGCCTTATATTCAGAAATCATTGTGGTGCGCGCAGCGTTGTAACTGCCGTACGCACACTGCGGTGGCGGCGGACCCACTAAAGATGGTTCTTAACAACCCCCATTTGACTACATATGCTTTGCGCTCAGGCTTAAATAGCTTGAGAAAACATGAAACGAAACCCAACGAGCTGGCCTCACTTCGCATCTAGTTATTATGATTTTTTTTCACTTTTCCCTCCGATTTCTCTCTCTCGGTATATTTATTGCGTCTATTGCGGCGTTACCGGTTGGCGAAGACGCTGCTCATAGTATCAGCTTGTACCGACGTGTCTACGCTCCTCCGCCTGGGTAGGCCACTGCTTTTCCTGTATCATGAACAAAGCCGCTGATTTTTGTATCTATAAGCTGTGTTTGGTATAATCGTCAGTTGTATTACGCGGATAATCGGTAAGCCAATGCAGATCTCAACGCGTTTCACTATATACAGATATTCCGAACCTTAAAGAGGGCACCCCACCACCATAGTCCCTCAAGATCAAATATCACGTCTTTATCAATCTGTGGCACCCGCTCCGTAAGTCCTGTATGCATTCACCTTTAATATGTGTGACATTGAATGGTACCAGGGCTCATAAACCGTTCAGTACGCTCACAGGGTTCTCACCTGCCCCCGGGCAACAGAGCCGTCCGACGAAGTAAGTGCACGACACTGCCTAGATATTAGAATGCTCAGTGGAAAACAGTGGTGGTAGCGCTTCGGCACCCCAAAGTCAGATAAATCCAGCCAACCACCCAATAATCGACCTATCTTCATACAACATCCAATCAATAAAGAGGGTGTTAGGTGCACCTGTCGAGGCGCTCGTGAAAGCAGTACGTTATTCTGTTCAAATGAATGAAAGACTCCCTACACAAAAACTCCCCAGGGCAAATTGACAGCAGGGGGTATACCTGTGGCTAATCTAGAAGTCCGAAGTTCAGAATCGTGGGGTGTGAAGCTTCAGCCGGGAGACCACCGGGTATCTGATACAGCGAAGCTTGACCGTGTGATTGTGTGTACCTCCCTTTCGCTGGTGCTACTGATATATTCATTTTGCAGACTGAGTTGAAGCTCTTGGCTATGACGTCGGCAGATGGAAGCGTTACCATTGGGACTGACACTGCGATCAAGTGGTTTACATTTGATAGTAGAGGGTTACATGTCTGATATATAGTGTTTTGTACTGTACAACAGACAGGATGCACTTGTCAATTCACCAACACGTACCGGAATGCCTGGATAGAAGCTTGCTGCAAACACCGCTCTGAAACTGCTCCCAAGCCTCTCAGTTCATCCGGAAAGTAACAAATTTAGACTGTATTTGGGGAATGTGATTCACTTCGTACAACTCCGAGTTCCTCTTCGATATGATCCCGGATGAAGGACGTATTGTAATATGAGTACTCGGCCCAAAGCGCCGGAATGGTGCTCCACTCAGAAGGGCAACAACTGGAAAGGAGTCAGACTCGGTGAAGCTTTTCAGCTATTTCCGCGCTGACTGAGTCGGAAATCGGAAGCAAAAGCCGAGTTGATGTTTATTTGGCTTCGGCGCTAAAGGTTCTAACAGCCGCTAACAGCCGTCGTTTGGCAGCCTGTCCTGTCGTGAACACTGGTCGATGGACTCGTCAGCTCAGAACCTCCTAGCATTATTGGTGTTTTTATGGACGTTGCATCCTGCTATTACCGACGTACAGGAAGCCTACCGTCATTTCCGCTCGGGGCTCGGGGCCCTAAGCCCTTCGCATACCTTTTGACCTTTGGTGCCTTCCAAAACCATTGGGAATAGCACTCTTTGCTTTCATTGAAATCGACTCGTTCTTCAGCTCTGTCGTATCTTCACCGCCTACATCTCCGAGAACTCGAGAACACCAACCCGGTCCGTCACGACCTCTATGGATTTCTTAACTCTTTCATTCGAATGAGGATTACATAATCGTTTCCAGCACTGTACTCCAGACCGAGCACATAATCCAAAGTTCTTCTCTCCCGTTTCGCTCACTTGGAAGGCGAAATCGAGGGAAGCATTATAAACTTGTGGCGGGATGAGTCCGCTGGATAAGCTTATTCGGATCGAGGAGAATTGCGTTGGTGGGAATAAGGCTTCTGCCCGGGTATTGTATAAAGACGTTTGTCTCGTCTTTCAGATTGCTGACTATTTGTATGTGGCGAATCGATCGACCGGTCGTGGAATTCAGGGTCGTCCATGTACAAGAGGTGAACACTAACACTTATTCTGACCACAACGGCACAGTTGTCAGACTACCATTGCTGTTAGTTTGTTTGATATGTGCTATTTTCGAAGCTGTAAAGAAGCACAGGCAGCATGGTGATCGAAGCCACGGAGCTGTGAATACCTTCCTATAACCTGCGCAGGCTTCGACGGTGTACATTGAACAGTCAAGTGCGACTTTTGGAAACGACTTGATGAATGAAGCTGTGGAGATCACAATCAATGCCTTATATAGGAAAGTACATCCATCTGCCCACCGTTTCTCTGACGGTGTACAGTAATGCACCCTCCAACACTAGAAGTTCAACTTCAAGCGCTCAATACCTACGCTGTACGGATTTTTTTATTCAACTCCACTGAATTGCAATGCTACGATATACAAACCGATCAATCTCCACCAAACACAAACGGAGCCTTCTACACACGATTCATCGATATACTGTAATGTTTCCGTCGTCTCCCGTCCGTAGCACGTTTGACCCCATTACATTTCAGGCAGAAGGTATGCTAAAGCTGTAGGTAGAATAAATCAACACTGCTTTGTAGGGCGTACAGCTTGATGGCAGTGCCTTCCTTTGGTAACAATCACCAAGAACAATGAGCCAACGTGTTTTCTGAAGCCAAGTCCTTATTCCGAATTGATCATTGGCGCCTATCAGCTATAAAAGCAAACAACATCCCAACCAATGTCACGGTTCTTTTATCCCTTTACTTACTATCATGGCCAACTTTCGCGAAATTCAGGAACGATACTCCAATACTCTGAGATTGCTTCTCGAGTCCGAGTGCGTCTATACTTGTAGTCTCTCTGCGGACTTGATTGAAGTTTGATTTGTACATTCGTCTAGTATCCCGCAAGATATGACATTGCCCCATATTGTGGTATTAGGCGCGCCAAATGCAGGGAAGAGCTCAATTATTGAGGCCATTAGCACGGTTAGCAAAGTTTGACTCGTGTATCCAACGAACGTGGTGACATGAGATGTGACAGCTACAGCTTCCACGTGGTACTAGGTGAATTTTCTGCGTTTGTTACTTCATTCGAGACTGATTGACTGTACTAGATGTCCTATAGAGTTTCGTCTCGAAAACTCTATCGACTCCCCCAATTTATCGGTTGACATCACTTTGCGATTTTCAGAGTATAAGGAAGAAGTTCCTTTCCAAAGCCGACTATCTGATTTGGACGAGATTCGTCTAGCGATTGCCGCTGCTCAGAAGCATATTCTCGATCCTAGCTTATTAGGAATCAAAGGTTCGGGTGTTCCAGGACAGATTCAAGAGGATTGTGTATGTGTCTTTGCCAAGGGTCCTAACATGCCCAATTTGTTCTTTTACGACATCCCTGGTGAGGACAGCTATTTCACTCGCTAATTTTTGATGTTACAAGGGGTAATTCACGATGTTCCGCATGGACAAGATGCCAGTCAAATTGATTTGATTGAAGGACTCGTCAAGAAGTATGTTTCCAAGCCTGATTGCATCGTTCTGCTTGTTGTGAGTTGCGAATGTAGGTCTTCTTTCACCCGCCAATTCTTATTGAAATGGCGTTTTAGATAATATGGAAAATCAAGGAGCACTCCGACTTATATATTCGAATCCTGATTTGAAAAAGCGATCAGTGGGTGAGTCTTTGGGACCTATCAAAGTAACGATTCTCAAGGTCTTTGCTAGGTGTACTGACAAAAGTGGACAAAATCGAGAATGGAACAGAATCAAGCTGGCTTGGCACGTTCAACAATGAAACATATAAACTGGACAGCGGATGGCATGCTGTGAAGCTTCCTGCCACAAGCACCCCCTGGGGAGAAGCCCGACAACAAGAGCGTCAATTCTTTGAGTCAGAAGAGCCTTGGAAATCTAGTGATCGAAGTCGTCTTGGTTCGGAACAGCTAGCGAAACATATATTCAAGCTGTTGACAAACCTTGTTGCTAGGTTGTTTCGCTGTGTTCACTGTTATAGACTTACTCTTCCATCCATATCCAGAAAGATCACAGACGAAATAGATGCCTACAATGCTGATCTCGAGTGCTTACCTATCCATACTGAGCAAGAGGCACACCAAATCATTCTCGCTGTCATTGACAACTTCTCTCAAGATTTCTCGAATCACATTCGAGGGTTGCCTCCGAAACCGTTCAGTATGGAGATTGGACTGGTTTTCAAAGTGAAGCAGATATTGGACAGCATGCTGTATGAAGTTTGCAAAAGCACTCCACGATTTTGTCCAACAAATAAACCTCAAGTGCCTGCCGAGGAGCTTAATGTTCTCCTATGGGAAGGACTCAGTGCCAAAGGTGAGGTAAAATACATAGATGAAGTCATCGAGATGATGAAGAAGTGAGTTGATTGTCGTCAAACATAACACACATTTATTGCCTCAAGTTCCACATGGGAATCGCCTGGGGAAGTTCCCCATGGTATCATCCAACGGATCATCACTCTTTTCGTTGTTGAAAAGTGGCAAATTGTCGCTATGAAGGGCTTCAATGACGTGAAAGACTTCACCACCCGCCACTTCAGTGGACTGGTTTTAACGCACTTTGCTAAATATGAGCGAGGAGGGCTCTTATCTAAAATCCAGTAAGTACCTCTGTATTGGTATTCACACAGCATTCAAGATAAACACAGAGATATAGTGGATGAAAATGTCGCATATTGCACAGCTGCATCAATTAACAGTATTAAAAGCCTTGATGCAACGGAGCTTATTCCTGCCTCCCTATTGAAAACAGAGTATGTCGCTTTGAAGACCAAATTGTACCAACGGTACAGAAGCGAGCTTGATCCTTCCAATCAAGCATCACTTTGGTCATTTGATGTGGACAAAGCCGAGGAAGTGGTTGCAACCGGTATGGATACTGTTGTTTCCGAGCTAACTGCTGGTCACCCTTCCCCCCCTAAAGATCTGCAAGCCTCTGGAAAGCAGGATAGAAGCCCTCAGGAGCAGGTCATAGATAGCGATTGCAACAACGGACTTATTATAATGTCAAGTGTTCAAGCTTATATCGAACGTGTGTCCTCTTCTTTTGTGTTAGTCACAAAGTCAACCTTGACTTGCGTACTAGTTGCCTCAAAGCGATTCGCAGACATTGTTTCCAACTCGGTTAACACCGTTTTCCTCAAGCAGCTGGATACCAGAGTGCGGAAGGCATTACGGGCTTTACTTCTGAACACACTGGCATCCACTGCACTGTGTCTGGAATTGATTGAAGATCCGCGCAGAGGAGAGATCATGGATAGAAAAGATCGCTGCAAGAAGCTGCTTGCAAGCCTAGCCACTGACAACTTCCTTGAAGATGTCCCGGATGGCATCTTTCCTACAGACAAACGCACAGTTTTCATTGAGGAGATTAATGGTCTCGTTGCCAAAGACGTGGCTACCAAAATTGTTCAACAGCGTAAGTGATTGAGTGAGTCACATTGCGACATGATTGATCTGTCCTTGCAGCAAGATCTCACTTCCTCACTGAGAAGGCTATTGATAATATTCCGAAATGGCAAATACACGACGAAGGTTCTACCACCCTTGAGTACGGAACTTCCATTGACTTGATGACAGGTGCCAATGCGGATTCGAGGTGCAAACCTGACTTGGACAGTCGCATTATCGCTCCAGAAGCCGCTTTACGGCACATCGTGGAGATACAAGATGAAATAGCATCGATCATTCGGTCTGTCAGACTCGACGATGCCAACTATTTTCTCCAAGCCGGTTTCAATGAATCGCTCGTAGAGCGAAGCATTGGTCATCTGCAAGAAATTTTTCTTTTCTTGGACACGACATTTCCGTTCGAGTCCCCAATCTTTGAGCAACTTGGAAAGGTGTTCTCTCCGTTTCCTGGCGTTGTATGGATGCCAGAAAGATCACAGATCACCCCCGTCTTCAACTCAGATGGTTCTGTGTGCGATCGAGATGCTCTGTTTTTATTGCGCACCAACAGATTCCATAAAGGCTGTCTCCTTTTTCCTGAAGCCTTGTCGCATCCTTTTACTGTAGAGCTCAATGGGAAATCACTACCACAGCATGACATCAGCCCTGGACAAACGACTCAAGGTCAGGATTGGGATCAGACTTCTTCCGAGTCTAACGGTGAGGGTCGACCTTCAAACACTACAGAACATTTTTCAGATCCTATACAAACTCCTTCAGGTGGTGGACACCATTCTTCTGGTGATGAACACCGCACTCCACCCGATCCACGATCTGGTTCAGGACAATTGTTGATTGATCAACCTTCTCCAGATGGACCAGATGACGAACAGACTACTCCCCCTCAAGCAGATTTTCAAGCTATAGCTAGCCTTTACATCCGCGAACCCACTAGTCCCGACGAAACTAAACTTTATCAACTTCAAATCAACGGGGCAATTGCATCCACTGTAGGTCGAATGCTTACCAGATATGACATCTGACTCAAGTGCTGTAACAGTCGGTCCGACCGAAAGCTGGCAGTGTCCAGTTTCAGAAACTATATTCACGGAGTTATTCCTATACCACTTCACCACTCAGCCAACACTTCATACGTGTTGCGATTGATAGTAACACGCAACCTGTCCCTCACATACGCAACCAAAAACCCCAGACCACCCAACACACCGATGGTAAGACAATACTAACAAGGACCAAAGAAGCTACTAAAGGACGGGAATTCGGTGTCACTGCCACGGCCTCACAATCGCCTGGGGTGCAGGTAGGCTGGAAGAAAGTTAAAGGCACCAAGGAGACGGCATCGTCACAAACATCTGAACAGAACTGGAGTATAGATGCTAACGAATGTTTGGGTGTCGCATGGTGGGGATTTACTGTTCGAGATCCCCGTCTGCAAGCTGGGCATGAGCTCATAGAGGAACATCGTCCCGCTGCAGACTTTAGATTCAATTCACCCAGTGGAAAGATGCCGGATTGCTTGCATGTTGAGGTGGCTTCTTATTGGTTCTCAGAGCCGATGAAGCGTAGCAAGCCTGGTAAATTGCAAAAGTTGATGACGAAGAAGATGAAATGCTCCCCTTACTACAACTTTTGTCACGTTGCCAAGCTGGAAGTACCGTCAAACATTACAGTGGCATCTGAACGGATCCAGAAGATTGGGCTAAAAGTTGTGGATGTGGGTGGCGAACAGAAGGTACATTACGACCAAGGTGATCTACCTCTCCAACATGAAGTTCGGCCGGCAGAGGAGAGGTATCGTGATCTAACCCACGAGAGCGATGGTAAATTATTACTTATCCTTTGGTAAAAGAAGTACTCACCCCGTTTAGAGGACCTTGTCTCCCAGAGTTTGCTGCCTTTGAAAAAGGAAAGACAACAGGGTCAGCCTTCAGCTTGAATACTAATTCCGTCTTTGCAATGCTTCGAGATAGAGTCTCTACTAGGCTATTTTGAATGCATTGTCGGCCTCATCTAGTTATTGGAAGTAGCAGTAGCAGTGCACTACCGTAACAGCCGGACGCAAACCTGTGCTTCTCTGCACATTGTTTGCTGGTAATTCGATGTCTCAGAATCAGCGCTTAGCATGAGTTGAAGACATTTTCTACGTTTCCAGTAGTTCATACATCAGTAAAGTGTATGTACAAGTCCCCACAAGCCCATGAAAGTCTCAAAAAGGTCGAAAAGTCAATAAGTTAAAAACCTATGGGTCCGAGGCCAAAAAGTTCAAAAAAAATGTAGTCAGACTATTATAATATCATAAAATCAAGCATTTTAGCCTATGGTTAGTGCCAGCCAGATGCCAAAAGACATTTTGCTGGCCTACTACCAGCATTATTTGTTACATCATCATTCGGGACTACTAGACTAGCCTTTTTAGGTCGCTTCCAAGTCGTTTCTTCTGTAAGCTTCAGTTTCCAACATCTTCGCGAAACTAAGACTTGGTTGTTCTGTCTACTCTATGGGCCGTCGCCCGCGCACAGTAATGAGTAACTCTGATGGAATCAGTTGCAATTTTGCAGACTCGAAATTTATCGGCGTGTAGAAAAAGCAGCTGCAGGTCAAAGCAGCTGCAACCCTACAGCTACCAGCAGCTGCAGAGCAGCTTCACAGCAGCTGCAGAGCAGCTTCAAGCAGCTTCATAGCAGCTTCATAGCAGCTTCATAGCAGCTTCACGGCAGCTTCATAGCAGCTTTGTAGCAGCTTCATAGCAGTGACACAGCAGCTTCATCGCAGCTTCACGGCCATCAAAGCAGCTGCACTTCCGAGTCTGGCGTCCAATCTGCATCAAAGCATTAGTTCAGATACGGAACCTCATTTGGTGAGGATGCTGAAGCTTACAGGACATCTACTACTACAACTCTATCACTACCGCTGATCTTGTAGAATTGTTTGACTTTGTTTGTTCAGGTACAACAGAGAGTCGGACTTTGTTTTCTACATCCCGACTGAACTTCAAGTAAAGTAGAATAAGAGTCAAGGGTGTTCTTGTGACTATTTGCAGGTAAAGGGTTCACTCAGCACTGACCGTCAGGACGTGAACTTGAAGCTACCATTCGGATTCTTGAGTCAGAGGGGAACCGAGGTCTGACTGAACAAGAAGGTACTTTGACTCGATGATGAATCTCAAAGCACGGGTTCTCTTCAACCTCGATTGTTCCGCTTTCAAGTTTCCAGAGGTGAGCTGAAATTTTTGAATTCCAGTGGTTCGAGTTGACAATGTTTTAGTCCGTTCAATACTTGTTTCACAGATGTAATTTTGTGAGCTACATTACTGTGTTGGAAATTTGTCAATCAGCTGGAGTTTGTGGTGGCACCAGATCACAAACCACTGATCAATCTATCAGTCAAAATTTCCCACATGCTGGGCTCCTGATCAATACTGATTGTTTGCCGGTTTGTTAAGCACTTACTTTGGTGAGGATATCACTGAATCATCATTGGGGTCTGTAACCTCTCTGAGTGATTGACAGTTAAACACTGATTGTATAGATGTTGCAGTGGTTGTTGATTGAAGTGAAAGAACCTTTGATAACTTGAAGCAGGCCATCAGCCTGTATGTACATCAATTTCATGAATATGATGATCTTGTACAGCTTAAGCTAGTGGTACATGCTGTATTATGTGTGATTCATGTATGTTGCAGAACAATAAAACTTTAACAAGCAGCTTCAAGCAGCATTACAGCAGCTTCAGACAATATCCAAGCAGCCTCAGAGCAGCTGTACAGCAGCTTCATGCAGCTTCAGTGCAGCTTCAAAGCAGCTTCAGAGCAGCTTCAGAGCAGCTTCAGAGCAGCTTCAGAGCAGCTTCAGAGCAGCTTCAGAGCAGCTTCAGAGCAGCTTCAGAGCAGCTTCAAGCAGCTTCAAAGCAGCTTCAGTGCAGCTGCAGAGCAGCTTCAAGCAGCTTCAGAGCAGCTGCATTGACACCAAGCAGCTGCATGTTGCCTATCAATGAAATACCAAGATTAGCCATGTTGCCTTCATCACCTCACAGTGACTAGTTCCACTTGTCTACAAAGTTTCAGCTTGGTCAGACATGCATAGAGCACTTGAGAAGCAATATAAACAGTTGTTTACAGTTATTTGTGCAACCCTGTAACATCAATGTAGCAAGCTCAATACAATTTCTTTGCTCTAGATATTTAGCTAGTGTATGGATCTATACTCAGAGAAAAGCTTTTGAGCAAGAACCAGCCTAATTTGTAGTCTGGGGTTGAACATCTGCTAAATTTACACTGTTTTGGTATTCTACTCGATGTCAGGTAGAACATGCAACACTTTTCCAGGTCTGGAAGTGTGTTCCCATCTCATTTCTATAAATCTGTATGAAAATACAAACCACCACACAGCAGCTGCAGACAGCTACAGGACAGCTGCACCCAAAAAGCAGCTGCACTTTGAAGCTGCTTTGGGTGCAGCTGCTTTTTCTACCTACCGAAAAAGCCAAAGTGCGCTCGGGAGTGACACTGTACGTGTTGCTATGTTGCTATATTTAATCCGTCTACGCCCACTAAGGGCAAGGTCAATGTTTTCCTTCTTCGCAGTCTCCAATCCTCCTTGAGCAGACAGCTCTGGATCGAGCGCTTCATTTGTGAAATGCTGAACCTTACTCTCGTTGAGTGTGATATCCAACACTGAGGAGACGAGCAGAGATGTTGAAAGAGAAGAGGAGCCTAGTGCTCATGGCGTTATCGTAAGACGCGTCAGCCAAACTTGCACAAACAATGACTTGCCACGTTCACAGCTGTTCACAGGCGTTCACGTTGTACAATGTGCCTTCCCCGCTGATTAATGATTCCTGAGTAGGGCACGGACCTCAAAGCTTCATTATATAGTGCTTGTCTCAATGCTAGTGCAGTATGTCAACGGTTTCTTGGTTCCCAAGCGCCACCGTCTAAATGATTCCTCAGCTTCTTCTCCACTCTATGAAGACTTACGTGGCTTCTTCACATATCGTTCTCAATGGGCCGTGTTTTTACTGAAGGGGACTTCGTCGTTGATATTGATTGCACCAGTATCGACAGAACTGACCCAATCGATGCGTTTACAGATGCTGGTCGGGCGATACCTTGAGCGACCAACGTGTTTGCTGGACTCAAACACTCTTTTGAGGTTGGGCTTGAGGCCGACGGCATATGGGTAATGAAAGACAAGGATGAAGCGTCCAATCCTTCTTGCAACAGTCCTTCTCAGTGCAGTGTGCACAGGTTCCTCTTCGGGCCCTAACCCTTCCTCTTCATCACCACGAAACACTGATAATGACCATGATGATCAAGATGATGATCAAAAGTAAGTACGTTACCTCAATATCTATCTTATTATTTTCAGTCGCATTCTCCATGCTCGCGAACGCTCTATTGAAGAATACCAGGAGTTTATTGCATCAGAAACTGACATACTAGATTATATTGACAATTTAGACGATCTTGAGAAGGTTTATGATCTTTTGAGCACGATCTGGTTCATTCATATATATACTAACAATGAACTCATCACCATGCCTCACAGATGAACTTGGAAATGCAAAGTGCTCGACAAAGTGATACCCGCAAGGCTAAGGATGCAATCCCGCGTTTCCTCCAGGACAACTTTGTTGAAAATCATGCTGATGCTGGTTCGTTCCGCACATTCCTGACTCCAAGGCTCAGCGTTGAATTTCCACATCCTGTCTATGTAAAGTTTCTCCTTCCGTTAAACAAGCAGGACGAATGCAAAGCAAATCCTTCGTACGTGTTATCTACTTTCTTACACCTCTCCACATTTGTTCTTAGTGTCCTCCTTGCAAACGCTAACATGGGAGCAGCTGCTGGGGGCTGTACGCACACAGCTGACGAATACGCACTTTTCATATACAAGAAAAGTGATGGAAGCGGTCTTTGCGAAGGACGACAGCGACGTCGGTTAGTTTAAGCTTGCTGAAAAAATGACCCTAGCTTCTCATCTTGTCCCTTTTTGGCCTTTTACGGCTTGTACAAGCTAAAAAAGGAATACGATAGAATTCTGATGCTGGCTCGGCAGAAGCCCCGAAGTGCAGGTTAAGTGAAGCACAACAGTGCAATTTCTTCTCCGAGTTTATCTTTCAGCAGGGACGATGACAGTCAGACTCGAGACCATCTGTTCAGCATGGAATGGAAGATGATAAAGTTAAGATTCATCAATTCCAGTCTTTATTGAGCTCAGCAAACACTACTAGTACCATTTATTGATCTACAGACGGAACAACTCTGAGTGAGAGTTTATATAATCGATCTGATCTGCTCTGTAGTTATCCTTTCATGCTGTGAATAATGCGTCAATCTCATTTCGGGAAGCACTTACCGGTATCATGATAGTGTTGTCATCATTGAGCTGCAACGCCTCCTAAATGGTCACAATCAGAGAGAGAGAAATTTGTGCATTAAGCTGGGCGTACCGGATTTGCGAGCATATATTGTCCCCATTGTGTTCCTAGAAGAACCAGAGTCAGTGAAACAATCAGCTGTGGATTGAAGGACTTCATACGATTGGTACCCTTCCCATCATTAGGATTCAAAGATGTAGTGAAAGAAACCCAATAGTCAATCATCCAGGAGCTGAGTTTTGGTTTAGGTTGGACGAGTCCAAATAGAATGTTAGGGTAAATATAAAGGAGGTCAGAACCATGGAAAACTGAAATCAACATAACGAAATTCCTCTGCCTAAGTAAATGGTGCACATACCACCTAAGTGCTTGGGTGCGGGTATGAGCGTGCTATCAGGCGGTGGTTCTGTGAACAGATATCCGAACGCTGTTACATTATGATTTGATGCGGTCTGAATTAACAGGTGTTTGAAAGACTCGAGGTGCAGATCACCATCTGGTTTAAAGTCAAACCTAACCTTGAAAGAGGAAATACACACTGATAGCAGAGAGTCTCTTGAACTCAGGACTCAACTCAAAAGTCTCATTTCCGGTGTTGAAAGGGGACCCTAACGCGGGATTGTCGGGGTACAACTCCAGAAGTCGATCAGCGGCTTCGTTGAGCGCCGCAATCTCACTCGAGGAATTTGTGGTCATATGATTTGTTATAATCCATTCGCGGATTGTTTGGGATGAGTTGATCGTGACCGGTGTAAAGAGAGTTCCTGGACACTCAATAATCAGTACGTCAGTCTCTGGATACACACTCACCCTCATCCAGAACCGACCCAGCTATAAATGGAATCTTGGCAAACGATCCGTTGGCATACAACTTTGAGGGAAGCTCTGGAATCAATCCGCCATCCCCATCGATAACAGGAGCCCAGGGAAACAGCTCGTTGGACGAAGCAACAGAAATATCTGACGCATTCAGAATCTCATCCGGTGAAGCGTTTCGAAGACAGCCAAACGCATCATCCGGCGAGCCAAGAGAAGCACATTCTGGGACTGCCTGAACAAAGCTGTTCCAAACATTTTGACGACGAGTAGTGTTGAACAGGAGTGGGCTATTTGCTACGCCAGATTGGAGAATCTTGTTTCGACAATTAAAATCAGGTGCAGTGAGATGGAAGTGCCTACCGCTCCGCGGAAATAGGACCTGGTAATCTCTTCGTTTAACATGAAAGCGCTCACGCTGATTGAGCCTGCACTTTGTCCAACTACCGTTACCTGCAGGGCATCCACATTGTTGTTTGATACATATGATGAATCTCACCTTAGATTTGTCTCCACCGAAGGCATGGATGTTGTGTTGAATCCACTCCAAAGCTGTGATTTGATCTTTCAGACCGAGATTAAGAGCTCCCTTCGCCATTGCCTCCGAGCCCTGGGGGAACCCGAGAGGACCGAGTCGGTAGTTAAAGTTAACATAGATGATTGGAGTCCCCTGAAATCGTTCTGAGAGGCACAACTGCGTTGCTAAAAACATACTCT
>QLOY01000804.1:0-35969 GCA_003313965.1 Megacollybia marginata | reverse complement strand
TCCCATGGTCACAAATTGCCTAATCTGGGCATGCACTGTCAAGCTATTATGGCAAGCATTGAAATAAGGTATTCAGTCGTTCTCGTTGCTAGTAATATATTTGGTTTGCCATGAACTTCCGCACAGGAGAGAATTCTCTCCTGAACTCAGAAGTTCAGACGCCGGGCATCCTCGAAGCTCAAAGCATCGGAGGAAGACGGACAACCCTGCCCAGCATAGTGATACAAATAAGTAGAATACTAACTACATTGGACCGGGTGCATCAAAACCTGGCCAAGTAAACCTCAGTGAGGGAAAACCTTGGCTCAGGAAAAAGCTACCATCCAAATAAATAACAGGAGGGAGAGGAGGGTGGGAAAATAGAAATTGAGTGGAGTAATTGAGCCGTTGGATTTGTGGATGGGAATGGCAGAACATGACGATGCGTGGCAGAGTGGTAGTGAGCATATGGAGAGACGGCGAAGATGTCACGTGGTATCTGGAGTTTCGTGAGTTTGCTGTCTCGTCTCTCCTCTAACCTTATCTTCAGCTTAGGAATTCTTCCTTTAGCCTACAATAAGGTATTCAGTCGTTCTCGTTGCTAGTAATATATTTGGTTTGCCATGAACTTCCGCACAGGAGAGAATTCTCTCCTGAACTCAGAAGTTCAGACGCCAGGCGTCCTCGAAGCTCAAAGCATCGGAGGAAGATGGACGACCCCAACCGGAGCGGAGCTCCAAGAGCAAAGCTCGCTGGCGGTCGACGACGATGCGAAGAAGCGAAAGACAACTGGCCAACCCCAAAAAGAGTGACGCGACGGGAACCTATTGATGACAAATATAAAATAAAACAGAACACGTAGCGATTGACGTGGCCCTTCGTGGCCGCTGTAACCTTATTCCACCAGTGTAACTTGACATTCTTGCCGTCCCAAGGGATGGTAAAGCGAAATAAAGGGAAAAAGGAATTGATAAATAGAACCTAGGCAGATGACCTGGCTCTAGCTCGGACATAATGAGCTTGTCTGAACCACATTAAATTAAATGGGCCAGGAAAGAAGAAATAAATAAGGGATAAAATAGAAATTGAGTGGAGTAATTGAGCCGTTGGATTTGTGGATGGGAATGGCAGAACATGACGATGCGTGGCAGAGTGGTAGTGAGCGTATGGAGAGACGGCGAAGATGTCATGTGGTATCTGGAGTTTCGTGAGTTTGCTGTCTCGTCTCTCCTCTAACCTTATCTTCAGCTTAGGAATTCTTCCTTTAGCCTACAAATCTCTATCTAGTTGTAAAAGTTCTCACAGTCATGTCTTGCCTAATCTAGTAATCCCATGGTCTGATGTCTGAAAATGGGAAAATGAATAGCAGTATTGAAAATTTTGCTTCTAACCATACCCATTTGCAAAATGTTCTCACACTTGGATCTTACCTAATCTGGTCCCATGGTCCAATGTCTAAAAATAAAGCCAGGTATAGCAGTATTATAATAATAGAAAGTGGCTTCTAACTGTATCTATTTATAAAAGGTTCTCATAATTAGTCCTTGCCTAATAAGGCTTATTCCCACTACCAAGGTCATTCTACCATCCAAAAGCATTTTCCCAGCTCAAATCATTTTTATTCTATTTTTAATGATTTTTAGTGATTTTATTGGATTTTATTGGATTTATTTACTATTTTATAATAATATAAACAATAAATAACCAAGAATTGCTAAGAATAGCCTTGCCATGATGCCGTGTAGTTGCCCAGGGCCTGGCATGGCCTAAAATTCGGCACTGTCAAGATGCCCACTGGATTTGCAAATGGTTCCTGGGCACTAGTCAGACCATTTGCAAAGGGTCTACAGCATTGGCTGGCATATCCACCGCTGGGAACATGTCTTCTCGAAACCGTCCTCTTTCAGTGTCATCCCAAGCAAATGCTTCATTTTGCTCAGATATCAAATGATGTATTAATTTTCTCTCTTTAGGGAGTAGAAAGTCTTCTGCGTGGACCTTATCCATCACTTCCTTCCTTTCCTGGGTATATCTCCCTTTTGGTTCAAATTCAGGTGGTTGCGGGTTTAATTTCGGCATCTCCGCTAAAGGATCACCAGTGATCTTCTGCTTTATTCTGAATTTGTCAGGTAATGTTCCCATTACTGGTTTCACTTTCAATGCTACAGGTTTATACTTTTTCATCACGAACTGCGATTGTACTGTGCACTGCGGGCAATAACATACCTCCTTCGGACTTCCCTCTTTAGGTTCGATGTATCCCCTATGTTGCACACTAATCGGTTTGTTCGTTCTCTTTTTATCAGTTTCAATTTTCTCGGTAAGTAACACCTGTTCAATCTCTTGATGACGATTTTGCTCTTTCGCAGAGGGTTTTGCAACCTTATCCCCGACTCACTCGTATAACTGTTCTTTCCCATCAAAGTCACAATTACCTAATCGGTCAGTCAGATAAGCATCGAGCATAAGTTTCCCTTCATCGTTGTGAGTCTCTTTTTCATTCAGCGAGGCTGCTAAGAATAGATCTCTTTTCTCGTCTGAAGTGAATTCATTTCCTCACTGTGGGTTCCCATAGCCACAGACTTGTATTGGATTTCCTTTTTCATCTAATTTAATGCTTAGGGCTAACTCTCCTTGATCTTGGATCAAATCATCGAGATCTACCGAAAACCCGCTGCTTGATACTGATTATTTTTCTCTTGCACTTTACTTCCACAGGGCTTTCCCCTTTCATGTGTCGGTACCATGCATTGTTTTCCCGTATTAGGATCAGTGACAGTAATTACCTGTCCTCCATCCGCAAAGTTCTGTACTTGACTCTCCATCAGAGCGTCAAAAGGTCTCCATAATAGAACTTTGTATGCTGGATCTCTCACTATATGTACTTGTAAATACACTGTGGCTTCCCCAAATAGGAAAGGCACATTTCTCGCTAGGCCTAGAGTCCGCTCGACTCCTTTATTAGCGCTCTGTAGGTTAATGGTATAACCGGGGTCCCAGCTGACTCCTAATTCCATCGCTACGTCTAAGGCCATCGACACTATTTGTGAACCTCCGTCGACTACACTTTCCACTTCTTCGACTCTGTTGATGGTCAGATAGATGGATCGTAATCCCTGAGATTCCTTCGCTACTACTATCGAATCTTTATCCCCACCAGCTACCAAAAACTGTTCGATTGGGTCAGATACATAAACCGAGCCCGCTGACATTTTTCCAATAGTTGTTTGAGAAACTTCCAGATCCGGCAAGTCAGATTTCTTGGCTAAAGTTACTCTTATCACTCGCGGTGGACCTTGTTGTCCTTTTGGTGCCTCCTCATCCTCGACTTCCTCAATAGTAGTCTTCTTCGGAGGTACTGGAACTCTCTTTGCAGCAATTTCACTCCTTACTGTGTCACGGAGATTATGGGAACTTCCTAAAATGTCCCTCAGTTTCAGTTCTACTGACTGATCCAAAATCCGCTCGGTAATTTCCTTTACCAGTTCTTCACTCTCTACATTAGATCTAAGTCTAAAGCTCTTCGGTTGCGTGTCCGTTTCGTTGTTTCGGGCAACAGGTACCTCCCAATGAGTCACATTCTCCACAGGTGCATCCTTGATCTCTGGCACATCCCAATAAGGTAATTCATTTCGAGGTGGCTCATTGCTTTGATTTTCATTTTTCTCTTGCTGCCTTGGACGACCTGCTGGTTTCTCAGGTTCCGCGGTAGCATTTTTATCTCTTCAACGTTGTTTTTCTCTTCCCGCTGGCGCTTGATTCATACTCCTCGGTATATCCGGGGAAGTACTTCTCTCATGTCTTCGAGTTTTCTCGTTCTTTTTTGGTTCTTTTTGTAAGTTCTCCAGTGCTCTTTCCGAACTTGGATCTGCTGGGGTCGAAGTTGAGGGCACCATCCTCGAACTTCTTAAAAACCCTCCTGACCATTCTCTTCTTGAGTCTGACGGCCTGATCGGGTAATCGCATTTTGACTCTGTGTGACCGTGTTGATCATGGCAATCACTTCCTCTTTAGTGAAAGTACCACCCGAGTTTTGACTCGGGGTTGGAACTACCGCTGGTGGTACATTAACCTGGTTTACCACTGCGGGAGTCTCCATTCGCTTTTGTATTTCAACATTTTCAAGTTTTCTCCTTAAACTGGCAATCTCATTATGCATGCCTGCTAGTAAGTTATTTCCTAATCTGTGGTTTTCCATTTCCTGTTGATAGATGTCCATTGTCGGGTGACCATACCATTCACTTGGCAGAGGACCCATTGTGATGAGTCCCTCCTTCTCAGCTTCCCAATTCTCGACCAACAACTGTTGTTGCATATGTTGACCACAGTGGTTTTTCTGAGCCCACCAAGTCTCAATTCGGAAGCGAGGTGCCATTGACGTCAAATGTTCCTTCAGTAAAGTTCCCCCATCAGGTAATTGACCTCCCACTCCGGGTATAATCCATCTTTTTGACAAGAATTCCAAAAACCATTTGCAGTTAGGCTGCATGTGTCCCTGTTCCCAGCAGAAGTAACAACTGTCATTCCTTCTTTGTGCAACTTGCTGTCGCTGTAACTGATCATTCCACAGAGCTAACTGAGACATCATGCTTCGCATCTCACTCTTTATAGTCTCTTCCCAATTTTTCTGAGCCTTTTGCATGTACCCTTCCATGTGTTTGAATAAATCCATTTCGATGACTTCCATTATTACTTTTCACAATGGAGCTGAGAAAGCTTGACTGGAGGCCGCTACACTTCTGCGTTCTCCTTCAGCAACTTCCTTCAGCATTTTGATTACGTCGCTGATTGAAAAAGGATCCTCTGCTCGCCTTTCCATAGTACCTGGATCCGGAGCGGACTTCTTGATGCCAAGTGCTAGATGCATGCAGAGAATCCTGCATGCATCATCACTCAAGGCTTTTAGGAAAAGGTCTACAAGACCCCTATTGGTAATGAGCTCAGGTTTCACACTATTCATGAGTCTCATCTCTGTCTTGAAATTTCTAATGAACGCGAGGACTTTGTCATAGTCTGCGAGCTCAAGTGACCGGGCTTGCCAACAAACATGTTTGAGCCTCTCAAGACTGCCGTTTTTAATCGCTTGTGCTTTTGGGTAATTATCAAATACCTCCTTCTCAAAGGCATCCCAATCTCCCTTCAGGTAAGCGTCAAAGTCCTTCCAGTGACGTAGGTCGACATATTGGACTATCAACTTCATCCGCTCATCGGGATCAGTGACTCCGTCGTGGTCCAGGTATGTGACCATTTGTTCCCAAAACCAAGGCAATTCCTCAGATTTGGAATGATTGAATTTCGGCACCACCTTTTCAAGCGGGCCTGGCAAGTTTCTAGCCATTTTTGGTAATGAAACAGAAAGTTGATGAAGAAAAGTAGAATAAGAAAAAGTAGAAACAGGAGAAATAGATCCGCTGGAGTTAAATTCCCACAGAGGTGGTGATTGTTGAAGAAGACTAGGTACTTCTTCTAGATTGGACAGATGAGGGCTACTTGGCTGTGTAGGTGTTTTTGGTGGGGTAACCAGATTTGGAGTTACTGAGCTGCGGTTGTCTAAATTCGACGGTCCCATGGCCTTTCTACTTTTGTCTGAGTTTTGTTGTCCGAGAGAGCTATCTAACTCTCGCTGACGTTGTTTGTTTTGGTTCGCACAAATGCAATTGGCAGTCCTACGAACTACTGGATCTTCCAGAGATAAAACTGGGAATAGAGGTTGATTTCTGATGAAATTGATCGGATTTCCACTTCTGGCTCTAGCCGAGTTTGCGGTGTTCCGAGTTTGATGTTTGGGTTGATTTCCTAAAGGATCTCTTCCCACGCAAGACTTTTGCTTAATGCTACGGTTCCGTGCAATGGTTTTGCGATAGGTATAAAAGTGAAAATGAGAATTAGTTTAAGTGAGAGACTAGACCTTTAACTAGAAATCGAAGTTTTTATGTAATAAGATCTCTGAAGGCTCTCACGGTTGGCTCCAGATGAAAAGGAACCTCACGGTGTGAGATGGTGATAGGAATGCTCGAGGGCGGGGTCTGCACAGGAGCGGGGCTGTCAACACCTGAGACAGGCGCTAGAAGCGTGCGGATGACAAAGGTCTGAGGGAAGCCAAGCAGAAGCAATCTGCTAAACTAAACCAACTAACCAACACCCAAAACACACACAACAACTAACTCCTACTAGATGCACTAGTCTCTCTTTATATTCCGGGGGTGTGAGTTAATGCTCTTTTTAAGGATTGTCACAAGAGAAGGCCTCCACGGATGACTTTCTTGGAGTCTTGTTGCTTAGTACAAGTTGGAGTCTATCTTTAGAATAGAAGCCCCTTGGTCCCGAAATGTGCAAAGTTCAATCGCAAAATCAAACTTCTTTCAAAGTGGTTTGCTTGGGTTTGCAAGACTTATTGCAAAGTTCTGTTCTTTCAAGACCTTAGTTCAGTGTTCAATTGATGGGTTCCAATCCCAACCAATCGAGGTTCAATTCCAGACAAGTTCCGTATTCCTGAGTTCACAAGACCAAAACTCTCAAGAGCGAGTCTCAAGATCAAAACTTAGCAACTAATCTCGCACTTGAGATCAATCAAACAAACAAATGGTATTACACCGAGCCAAATACCCAAGGGTAGGCAAGGGGCATTAATTCTCTACTGATCTACTAGGTCCTCGGGTCTTATATACTGTACAAAAATGATAAATATAGATGAAACTTATAATGGCCATGTGTGTACTCAGTCCAATGAGTCAAAACTGATGAGAAATGATATAGAAAGACAACGCTGCGAGTGGGTATCCATGTGCTGCGCCACCAATCATGTTTTATTTGAAATGCCAACCTCCTCAGATTTGCTACTTTTGAAGAGGCGGCCAATCCTGTCCATATGCTACAAGTGTGTTGAAACACATTTCACTGGTTTTGGGCGAGTCTAGAAAGACCTATCGATCGTCCATGCGCTGTGGCAGATGGTCAGAAGTCCTCCGAGACCCCTATGTCTGATGCTTTCCGTTCCGAGGGCCTTGCGTTAGCAAGACAACCATGCGGTAAAGTCTAATGATGAATGCCATGCATAGTCAGGTGCATTTCCGGGTCTATAGCTCTCTCTCTGCATTCTCTTCCTTCCTTTTCTCTCCGAGGAGCCGTCACATGACTTTGTAGTTAAGCTCTGTAGCTAACGCTCGATACTTCTTGTGCAGCTAGACATCAACTGATCAAGTAAATCAGTTAGTTAGGTTCCTTGACAATACTTCCCCTAGTAGAACTTATCTCTAAGTAATCCATCCTCAATAGCCAGCTAAGTCCAAGATCAACAGCTAGTAACGAGTTTCGAAGCTCTGAGGGCGTTCAACTGTCGAGTCTCACTACCATAGACACTCTAAGCGAACCTGTAACCCTCCTTGGACTTCTAGGATAGCCTAGATAGAGGCTCTTGTCGATTTGTAGGCCTAGCCGCATAACCGGCATATCAGTGGGCTGACTGCGCTGGAATGGAAGTGCTCGAAATGGGCTGATGCTAACACCAACTCCCACTAACACACACCGCAAGCACTAAATCCAACACCCAAACACCTCTTTAGGGTATTCCTTTCGAGTTTGGAGACTAGAGAAATGAACTACTAAAACTTGAAACTTCTATAAAAAGTCTCGAAGTCCCGTGGGGCGTTAACTACTGACTAAGCGAAGTTCTCCTTTTCAACTACTAGTACAAACAATTGCTCAGCAGTGAGTCAGCTGGTGATTTAGAAATAACTCGACTCTATTGAATCTGAGTCAGATGCATATGATCATGCCGGATCCATGCAGTGCGTTGAGTCTGGGCAAGTTTCAATGAACCCGTCCTCCCCATGTTCACTCTAGGGTCTCTCTGAATGTCTCCGCTGAGGGTCGTATGCTCTAGCAAAGGTCTCTAGCTTTCCAGTGATGTAACTAAGTCACTTATTACGTGTTTACCTCACTCAAGGATCCGTGACGTCGATCTTTATGACTATCTGACCTTGGCTAACTCAGCTAACCTACTCGGATGTTTCAATGCGGATCCCTCCCATGCTTCCGCTGGGTCTCTCTAAGTACGTCTGTAGGCTAGTTGATATCCTTTATATGGTATATTCTCTCTCTAGGTGGATCTAGGTGGTAGTTTCATGAGTCCGCGAGCCATGTCTCTCAATCGGGTGTACCGTTCTTAGCATACCGCCGCGGGCGCTTGTAGAAGCTTCGAGTCGGATACAATAAGGCAGTACTATCAAGTACTATCTCATTCGTCTCAACTCTGGTCTATATTTGGTCTATATGAGTGTTCAGCGGGCGTGTTAGTCCCTTCTGCACTATATAACACTTCCAGCGGACGGTTGTACCTCCGCGGGAGTCTTTCCCACATGTATGTAGAGGCTGGTAGTGTAGAATCGAAAGATTTCAGGCCTGGGATGAAAACCAGCCTATCACCGAGTCACCGACTTAGTACCCCCTCCCCTCTCATATCCTCAAGGCCGCACTCGCCGCCGATGGACTTAGTACCGCTTAATAGCCAGAACAGTTCCTCCACACTTGCCGCCACCTGCCCTAAGGAGTCAGTCTCCTAAGTGCATCTAAGACCAGTGTCTGTTACATTGGCAAACTAAGTCCACGGTCTCGAACTCTGGCATCTTGAGCACTTCTAAAGAAGTCTCCACTCGTTCTAACGAACACTCTCCTTCATTGTCTCATACAGTGACCCCCTGAGATCTCTTAATCAGAGTCTCACCTGCAACGTTTAGGTCTTACCTAACGATTTTAATCGGAATGTCACAGTTCACTTAAGTCAAACCAAAGTGTATCTCTTTTGTAGTTAAACCGATCTCACGAACTTACAAGGGGATAGAACATCTCTGTTACTTAGACGAAGCGTCAGGGCGATACTTAGAGAGTGCTACCTTTTGTGTCGGGTTGTGGTTTAGTTACCTTGCCTCCTTCGTTTAGGCAGTTCGTTCTTTGTAGCATAGTCAGCTCACCTCATCTTCCCGTCACTGCATGGTGAGGTTCCTTTTCATCGTAATACGCTGGCTTCCGGTCTCTAGGTGGGTGAGGTCCCAACTGTTCTTTCTGATCTTCACTTGAGATTGACTATGAGGGTTTAAAGCGGGACTATCCTGAGGATACACCTTGTGTTTCTGTCCAATATCAAGAGACTCTTTGCAATAAAAGACCCGAGTCTACTAGTGTACACAATACCACAGAAGAAGAAGGAACCGAAGAAGGTCAATGTCCCTTCATTGTTCACAGTGTCACATCAACAGATGTTGAGACAAAAACTACGGATCAGATTAAAGGCATCGCACTTAGACATTTCAATAGCAATGGAAACATTCTTGCAATAGACGGAAGTGCAAAGACAGAGAGTATTTATTGCAATCCTCAGTTGTATCCCCAGATGTTCCCTTGGTTATTCCCATATGGCTATGGCAGTGTTGGCACCGTGCCAAACATGTCAGAAGATACTCACAAATGTCACTTGCTCTTATATCATGATAAATGGTTTCAGACAGATGTATGTTTCCCTCTGGTTTGCTTCAGTTATAAGTTGATTAAGGCTTCTACTACTAGTGGATTCCTTCTAGCTGAAAAATCAAAGTTCAATGACATTGTGGATCGTCTGATTTCTGTTGATAAGACTTGAAAATGACCAAGCCTGAAATCTTACAATTTCGTAATAGTAACCTTGAAATAAGGGAAAGACTCCCTAGAGGTTTATTGCTTGGCAATCAGGTTCCACGAGTCTGCAGAGAGTCACAAACCAGGTTGAGGAGGATAAATATGGCCTGGAAACCTTTGCTATCATACCCAGCCATCTCAATTCACCTGCACCCCTTCTATAGAACACTTTTACAAACTACAAACAGACAATGGCAACAGTCTAGTTGGAAGTCATCTCTACCTTACTGAGGTTGCTGGTCCGCAGACTCGCGGAAGTGCAGAGCTGAGCTAAACCAGTTAAAGTAAGGACTGGTTCCTCTAGCAGCAGCTAGGAGGACACATGACATTAACAAGTGATAGTTAACTACTCTAAAGACAAGGGACTGATTGTAGTCTACTTGGTAACCGAGTACTATAAGGTCTAGCCGAGTTGATGTTATGGGATCACCCACGTGACTGCGATGATAGGAACGCTCGAGGGCGGGGTCTGCACAGGAGCGGGGCTGTCGACACCTGAGACAGGCGTTAGAAGCGTGCGGAGGACGAAGGTTCCGAGGGAAGCCGAGCGGAAACGATCCGCTAAACTACACCAACTAAACCAACACCCAAAAACACACAACAACTAACTCCTACTTGATGCACTAGTCTCTCTTTATATTCCGGGGGTGTGAGTTAATGCTCTTTTAAGGATTGTCACAAGAGAAGGCCTCCGCAGACAACTTTCTTGGAGTCTTGTTGCTTAGTACGAGTTGAGGTCTATCTTTAGAATAGAAGCCCCTCGGTCTCGAAACGTGCAAAGTTTGATCGCAAAATCAAACTTCTTTCAAAGTGGTTTGCTCGGGTTTGCAAGACTTATTGCAAAGTTCTGTTCCTTCAAGACCTTAGTTCAATGTTCAATTGATGGGTTCCAATCCCAACCAATCAAGGTTCAATTCCAGACAAGTTCCGTATTCCTGAGTTCACAAGACCAAAACTCTCAAGACTGAGTCTCAAGATCAAAACTTAGCAACTAATCTCGCACTTGAGATCAATCAAACAAACAAATGGTATTACACCGAGCCAGATACCCGAGGGTAGGCAAGGGGCGTTAATTCTCTACTGTCCTACTAGGTCCTCGGGTCTTATATACTGTACAAAAACGATAAATATAGATGAAACGAAACTAAACTACAATGGCCATGCGTGTACTCGGTCCGATGTGTCAAAACGGATGAGAAATGACATAGAAAGGCAACGCCGCGAGTGGGTATTCCATGTGCTGCGCCACCGATCGTGTTTTATTTGAAATGCCAACCTCCTCGGATTTGCTACTTTTGAAGAGGCAGCCGATCTGGTCCATATGCTACGCGTGTGTTGAAACATGTTTCACTGGTTTTGGGCGAGTCTAGAAAGACCTATCGATCGTCCATGCGCTGTGGCAAATGGTCGGAAGTCCTCCGAGGCCCCTATGTCTGATGCTTTCCCGTTCCGAGGGCTTTGCATTAGCAAGACAACCATGCAGTAGGTCTGATGATGAATGCTATGCATAGTCAGGTGCGTTTCCGGGTCTACAGCTCTCTCTCTGCATTCTCTTCCTTCCTTTTCTCTCTGAGGAGCCGTCATGTGACTTCGCAGTTAAACTCCGTAGCTAACGCTCGATACTTCTTGTACAGATAGACATCAACTGATCAAGTAAATCAGTTAGTTAGGTTCTTTGACAACACTTGTCGCCTAGTAGAACTTATCTCTAAGTAATCCATCCTCAATAGCCAGCTAAGTCCAAGTTCGACAGCTAGTAATGAGTTTCGAAGTTCCGAGGGCGTTCAACTGTCGAGTTTCTCTACCATAGACACTCTAAGCGAACCTGTAACCATCCTCGGACTTCTAGGATAGCCTAGATAGAGGCTCTTGTCGATTTGTAGGCCTAGCTGCATAACCAGTGTATCAGCGATATGATGAGACTGCGGGGGATCATCATTATATAATATGCAAATAGGACTTACTCATGGACCCGCAAGGACGCGTCAGCCGGAATAGGTGACATCACTTTCCACAGCATGGCAGCTACTTTGGCAGGAGGAAACAAAATCAGGATTAGCAGAAGGGTAGATGTATGCTAGTGCTGAAGTCAGGTGATTGGAAGTTTCTGGAGTAGTAGGAAAGGTATAAAAGCTTGTGGAGTAGCGGTATAGCACAATAGAATACAGGCAGGCAGCCTTCATGTACTTAGCAGGTAGTAATACCTAGCACTCTCACATACAACAGTTCCAGGCCAGCTAGAGTGTCCGTGGAGTCTTGTCCTAATTCGATCTCCCCTAGGTCACTCGTCATAGCCAGAATCTCACGTATCCGCAAGGCCGCTGTCCCGCCTGTCGTTAGCCACTTATCATGGTGAGGCATTTTTAGTCCACTGTTCTAGGACGCCCCTTTCTTTCCTTATTAGGAAATACCCCGACTTATAGTCGACCTGCAAGACTTTGGTCTTCACACCACTACATCTGGTATCATTCTCATCTGCATTTTGTTAGTCAAAGTTTTGATCATCTTCCGTGGATTTGCAGTTGTGCATTTCATGAGCCAAATGAACTCAAGGGAAATAAAATAACCGAAGAAGTGCTTGGGCGGTGTTCTAAGGCGTCTTAAAAAGAGTGTTGGAATTGTTGTGGTTTGGTGTGTGGTGTAGAGTGTAGAGCTTTAGTTCTCCTCCACCACCCCGCGATCGGTTCCCTCTTTTTAGCTTTTAGTAGCAGCCTAGTCAGCTTCACAGTGAGGTTCCCTGTCACCGTTGATAAGGAATTTCTTAAGGATTTGTCAGATCATTTAGTTGCCAGCAAGAAAGTTTATCCTGAATCAGATGCCGAGAAACTGTGTTACCAGATAATCAAGGATTTGGACCAGATCAATTTTTGTGTCAATAATTCAACTACATCAAAGAAGGGCATGTGAAATGAGATTTGGTCTCCTGGGACTGCCTTCCTGGTTTATCACATTCACAGCTGCCGATTCCTACCATCCGATCTGCCTGTATTTTGCTGACAAGCATGTCAAGTTCTCTCCAACCTTTTGCAATATGGATGAAGGCATTGGTCTGATTGCTAAAAACCTCATTGCAGGCCAAGATTCTTCAATTTTATGGTAAAAATGTTTGTGAGACATGTTCTGGGTGTCAACAACTATGGTACTGTCAAGCAACAAGGGAGGCTCACACTTCATCTCCACCTTCTTTTTTGGATAGCTAATGTCTTGTCACTGGAAGAGATCAAACACAGGATGATGGACCCAACAGTGAATTCCAGAAGCAAATGATTTCTTACCTTGAGTCTGTGCACGTTGGTGAATTTTTGACGGGCACCAAAGACGAAATACTAGCTGAGATTGAAAAGGAATGCAAAGACGGTATATTTGTCGATCCATCTCAGACTCTCCCTGTTCCACCTCCTCTGCCATGTCGGAATGATTATTCTTCATGTGTTGGATGTGGTGGCCTTCGTACATGGCTTCACGCTTTCCGCAAGCAGGCTGACCATCTACTTGCACAGACAGATATTCATGTATGTAGAACGAATGTTGACACACAAGGCAGACAACAGAAGAACCATACCTGGTTAGGTTGTCTGAACAACATTGCAAAGCTCACTTCCCCCATCTGATAATCTTGAAATCCTTTGTAGACAAAAGTGGACATCTGCATCTAAAGAAACTCGAAGCTTGGATTAACATGGTATCACCTGTCTTAACTTTTCTGCTACAGTGCAATACTGATGTAACCAGCTTGAAGTCGGGAACAGCTGCAAAGGCCGCAATTTTTTATCTTACCAACTATGTCACAAAGCTACCATTGAAAACTCATGTTATATTTGAGACCATTTGTAAACAATATCTCCTTAACCCTGTCATTCTCGATGACAATCCTAATCGTCACAAAAAGGTTTGTGTGTTGATGACCAAAATCATTAACCAGTTGAGTGCAAAGATGGAGATCGGTGCACCACTTGCATGTCTGTATTTATTGGGTTTCACAGACCATCATGTTAGCCACCGGTTTAAACCTTTCTATTGGCAATCATTTGTTCACGAAATCTGGTCTTACTGGGATGCTGATTTGACTTCAAGTATCAGCCCTAAGGTGACAATCGTTAAGAACTAGGGGCGTGTGATTGGCCTCTCCCCAATTTACGGTTATATTTATCAGCCTGAAGAGCTTCATAACACTTCTCTTTATGACTGGATATCGCTGATATGCCCAGTTTTTGGCTAGTTCTAGAAACAGGCTTTTCCACATTTTACATCGGTCTAAGTTTAAATATGTATTGCTAGTATCAGACTCGCTATAGCCTATGCTCGAGTTAAGGCTATCAGCTAGAGAGAGATCTAGAAATCGTATGCAGAGTTGTGGTTAGCTATCAAGACAGATACAGCTAACTAATGATTCGACTTAGTACTAGAAATAGTACATGCAAAAGCGGTTCTAGTTTTTAGGCAGCAAATGGGTGTTCCTTCCTATCATATATGAATCTAGAACTATTAGGATGCTTGTTACCAGAGATACTTATGGTTGGATACCTGACCTGACAAGAAAGGGCTTGAAGGAGTAACCTTCTCAAAGGCAGTCTGACTCTGACAAGTAAAAAGGAGTACCTGTCATCTGAAAGCCCAGACCATTCTAGAATGTGATTGCTCCACAAGCTGATGGAAGTTTCAAGTGATTGAAAGCCTAGAATGCAATCACTCCAAAAGGTCTAGAATGCAATCACTCCACAAGCCTAGAGTCAATCAACATAAGATCAATTGAGGATTTCTCTATCCACTGTAGAGGATTAGAATGGGTTTCTATAAACCACCAGAACCAGTATCTTCAATATCAGTAAATTCATCTATCAAGAAAGTAGGGAAAACAGCAAGCTGGGAGGACATCTAGAAGAATGTTGATAGGGAGCGATGATTGATCTAGAAACCAGGAACATTGATAAGCAGGGATCGGTTCAGGAACAAGAATGTTCTCATCAGAAGCCAAGGATGACTGATGGTCTTGGAAGAGTTTCACCTATTTTAAGTATGCTTGGCAAGGGTATAAAAGAACAGCTGGTTAGGGTAGTAAAGTTCAAGTTGTTGCCTAATCTGTGCATTGTAGGAGTAATCCCTCGACAATCAGTGATTGTGTAATACTTTGTGCGATTTGAGATTTGCTTGCTCAGGATTTGTCCTTTGAGTTGTGACTTGATTTGTGTTTGATTTTGTGATATATTGTTGAACTGTCATTGGTTGAACTTGATTGAAATTGAACTGAATTGTTGTACAAAGATTGACCTGTTGTGATATTGATTGAGTCTCCCATCCACACCACTTCTAGAAGGCATAAAGCTTTCAACCTGATTGATAGAACCACGAGCTATCGTAATTCTAGAAATCCAATACAAGTGTTATCTCTCGTGTTCACGTGAGTTCTAGAAACCTCACAAGCCTCTTTTCCGGGTCTCACACCTTTGGAACATCACAGTGGTAGAGTGTGTCTATTCGCATTAGTGTTCTTCCCGCAGTGCTCTCTGTTGGGTTGATCATTGCTTAGTCATCAACTAGCCCTGCACCTTAGCTTCGCTTTTGAGTGTGTTCCTCATCATCTGGCTGCCCCAGTGAGGCATATCTATTTGAGAAAGAGTAGTTCAAATACTTGCGACTTCTAGAATTTTAAAAACACTTGCATTCTAAAAAGACATTTCGAAAAACACAAAAGCTTACTTAGTGGTTAACCATACCACCAAGACAAACAGAGGGATCACATTCTGGTCGTTCCACAAGGAATAATCCCGGAGTACTCTGGCCTAGATAAATAGATAGTAGAGGAATCAGTACAGATCCTTTACACCCATCTCGAAGGTTTCTAGAATGAACAAACTCTAGTAGAGTAGCCATCTCTGTGAGAGCAGCTGCTACTTCTGCCAGTTTTAGAGCATGCAGTAGGGGAAACCCTCTTAATACAACCTGTTCCTGGAAATTCTAGATTTGGACCACCAGGTCGAGGAAGAGGTGTTGCAAACCAAGGAATTAATCCACCAGTATCCCCTGTCGACCACAAGGTTCTGATCATCAGAATTCTTCTGACTCTGAGTCTTCAACTTCGAACTTACCACAATCTCCAGTTAACACCATAGATCTATCTGACTCTGATACCAGAGAGCTAAATTCTAGTTCTCCCATTTCTTTCGAATCTTTATCTCTCACTCCATTTCCTTTTTCTTTTGAATTTCTATCTGGTTTCTCTCGGACTCAATTTCTATTTTACTTTCCTCATTATATATACCCTGGTGATCTATTTGATCCACCACCCCCTACTGATACAAATATTCGTTCTATTTTACCTATTCAAATACCCATCATGCCTAAAAAGCATGAAGATTTGCCCCCTCCTGGAACTAGGGATGCCCTTCGTTTTAAAGGAAACAGGGAAGATCAAATCAGAGAACTTCCTCAGTGGTTGGATACCATGGAAGAGATTCTCAAAAACTATGGAATCACATCAGACCAAGAACTGAAAGAGTATATTGGAAAATATGCTGATCAGGACTTGGCTGATGAATGGCAAAGTCTAGATACCTATACTGGAGGAACTTTTGCTGAACATAAAAAGGCGATTCTAGAAACTTATCCTGAGTTAAAGGATAGGTTAGCTGGATCCCTTCGAATGTTAGATAACATTCTGGTCGTTCCACAAGGAACCATTGTTATTGTTGTTGCAGCAGAAGTATTGGGTACGTCATTCATGATGGGAAAGTCGAACTAAGAGTAAACTTGACCAAACCTTGAATGAAGTATTTTTAGAATTATCCATTTTGAGAAGTCAAACAGTGACTCACTGTAACACTGCCTTGGTGTACATAATCAAAGTCGGGATAGCCCAAATGGTCACTAAATGACTGAAATAGGAATTATGGGTAACCCATAAATCCATTCAAGTCATTTTATATTGAACCAAGTATCTAGTCATTTGAAAATTCTATGCATTAGTTCTAGAATTGTCAAACTAGCTATGGTAGCATTCAAGACTGTGGACAGTCAACATATATTAGTTTGGGGGAGATGATATGCCCAGTTTTTGGCTAGTTCTGGAAACAGGCTTTTCCGCATTTTACATCAGTCTAAGTTTAAATATGTATTGCTAGTATCAGACTCACTATAGCCTATGCTCGAGTTAAAGCTATCAGCTAGAGAGAGATCTAGAAATCATTTGCAGAGTCATGGTTAGCTATTGAGACAGATACAGCTAACTAATGATTCGACTTAGTACTAGAAATAGTACATGCAAAAGTGGTTCTAGTTCTTAGGCAGCAAATGGGTGTTCCTTCCTATCATATATGAATCTAGAACTACTAGGATGCTTGTTACCAGAGATACTTATGGTTGGATACCTGACCTGACAAGAAAGGGCTTGAAGGAGTAACCTTCTCGAAGGCAGTCGAAACAAGCCAAAAAGAGCGAATTAAGCTCCAAGCAGGGCTACTTGATTAAGCAGCAAAGGCAGTTTCCCTTAAAAGGTACTACTGAGTGAGAAGGAGAATGTTCCATTGAGGTACTGATCTCAGAGACGAGAGAGTATTGGTTTAGACAGTTCCGCTGTAGGTACTGAGTCTAGGGACAAGTTACCAAGAACTCCATGGGTGACTTTGATTTAACCATGTTCCCTTAAGGTACTTAGAGTTTTTATAGTCTGAAGCGCAATGTATTTTCTACTGGGTCTCTATGTTCTTCTGTACCCTAGCTAACTACTGCCTTTTTATACAGGTCCGCTGAGTCTAATTTTAACTACTTTCAACTACTAGTACAAACAATTGCTCAGCAGTGAGTCAGCTGGTGATTTAGAAATGACTCGACTCTATTGAATCTGAGTCAGATGCATATGATCACAACGGATCCATGCAGTGCATTGAGTCTGGGCAAGTTTCAATGAACCTGTCCTCCCCATGTTTGTTCTAGGGTTTCTCTGAATGTCTCCGCTGAGGGTCGTATGCTCTAGCAAAGGTCTCTAGCTTTCCAGCAATGTAACTAAGTCACTTATTACGCATTTACCACACACAAGGATCCACGACGTCGATCTTTACGACTATCCAAACTCAGCTAACTCGGCTAACCTACTCGGACATTTCAACGCGGATCCCTCCCGTGCTTCCGCTGGGTCTCTCTAAGTACGTCTGTAGGCTAGTTGATATCCTTTATATGGTATATTCTCTCTCTAGGTGGATCTAGGTGGTAGTTTCATGAGTCCGTGAGCCATGTCTCTCGATCGGGTGTACCATTCTTAGCATACCGCCATGGGCGCTTGTAGTGGCTTCGAGTTGGATACAATAAGGCAGTACTATCAAGTACTATCTCATTCGTCTCAAATCTGGTCTATATTTGGTCTATATGAGTGTTCAGCGGGTGTGTTAGTCCCTTCTGCACTATATAACACTTCCAGCGGACGGTTGTACCTCCGCAGGAGTCTTTCCCATGTTTATGTAGAGGCTGGTAGTGTAGAATCAAAAGATTTCAGGCCTGGGATGAAAACCAGCCTATCACTGCCCTAAGGAGTCATTCTCCTAAGCTCACTTAAGACCACTGTTTAATATATCAGTGCCCAAGTCCACGGTCCCGAACTCTGGCATTTTGAGTACTTCTTGGGTGGAGATGTCAGCACCGAATATCAATGCCCTATTCGAGATTTTTGGGCTTCCCAATTGGGATGATGACATTCTCAACGATGAGGAGATATCATCACAACCATTTCAATCATACAGAGAGATGTATGATTGTATCAATGAATCTACACTTGGTGATGTTCCATGGCAATGTATGAAGGTCATACTGCCAGATGGACTGGACCCACAAACAACACCTCAATGGAAACAAGAACAGTATGAAGTATGGTACCATGATCCGGATGCTGTATGCTGGCCAATCCTGATTTCAATGGTGAGTTCAATTATGATTATGCTAGTTACATTGAGATAGGAAAGAATGGAAAGCAGTGTTGGGGTGATTTTTTCTCAGCCAACTTTGCTTGGTGTCACTCAGTAAGCTTCTTTATGATTGGCAACACCTTACTTAGGACCCTCTAGGACCACATCTATTGAGATGATCCCTCAACAAAGGGAGCAATGTTCTGTCCTATCATTCTGGGAGCTAATAAGACAACAGTCTCTGTTGCTACAGGGAATGTAGAATATCATCCCAGCTACATGTCATTAGGTAACCTTCGCAACAATGTCTGGCATGTGCATTGTAATGGGGTAGTACTGTTTATGTTTTTAGCTCCAAAAGGTTCATTAGCTTTGATAACAGTCTGTTTTTCCTGAATTTGGTTCTGTAGGTGCATGTGAACAAGATAATGACCCAGAATTTTGGCTCTTCAAAAAGCAACTTTACCACTCTTCAATTGCTGCGATTTTCAAGGGTATAATATAAAGAAAAGCATGAAAAGGCCAGTTATTTAGAAATGCCCAGATGGCCAGTTTTGCTGAGTGATCTTTGGGTTTGGGCCATTCATTGCAGACTGCCCAGAGCAGGTAGTTTTAGGAGGTATCATGCAGGGATGGTGTGGATGGTATGTTAGACTCATTTTCTACAACAGAATCCTTACCTCTTTGAGTTGTACTTCTCTGCTGGATGACCTCGATGGCCCCATGAGCTCCAACCATCGAACATGTCAGCATACTGAACTTCTGTGTCAGACATTTGATCCTGGGATTCTGTGGGATGAATACAGAATTGATGAGGGTGTTGTGGTAGGCATTATTCCACTCTCTTGTTCAGCTCATTGAAGCAACTTTCAGCAGTGTCTACAAAAAGGTATACACTGCACAGTCAGGATGTTGCACACTCATCCTTGCACAGTGAGTTGAGCTAAACACACTCAGCTAATTGCACCATACTCAAATGTTTGTCACCTAAAGTGACCTAATAGGTAAGTCTGCATCTAGGATTTGATACTAAAGTAATATGTCATGTGACCAGACCTCAAGGTGAAGGTGAGTCAGCCAAAACATACCCATGACATAAGCATCCCAGAATATATAATCCATTTGCTGAGATAAGCTGATATGGGCTAGGAAATGCCAGAATAAACTTGCTCAAATGCAGAAGGTCAGGGTGTTTTTGAAATGTGACCCCCTTGACCCATGGGAGTGAAAGGTAGGAGGCATGACATAGATGAGTCAGACTATGTCATCCAATGCATTACATCTCACAGAGTTGGATGGTTAGGCCCCCCCTCATAAAACTCAGGCAGCTTGGCTGCCCAATGATGGTATGAGTGAGACTAAGTGGGGCTGTATGTATATAAGCTGATGATATCATAAACATTCTATAAAATGCCCAATTTGGCTTTCTGAGTGTGTTGACACACTCTGAGTGTGCAAATTATGGCATATTAGCTGACTGTGCAGTCTTCCTTTTCGTATACACCCAACTTTCAGCCATTTACCAATGATTTCCCCCACACTGACATTCATGAACTTCTTTTGGGTGATCTCCTCAAGGGAACATTTAGAGACCATCTAGTTGCATGGGTAGAAGATTATCTTGTACTGGAACATGGACACTCAGAAGCAAACAAGATGATGGATGACATCGACCGCCGGTAAGTACACCCTTCAAGTTATAGCAAGCTTGGACCACTCACTAACTCAAAATAGATTAGCTGCTGTACCTGTCTTCACTGGTCTACCATGTTTTCCTGATGGCCAGCGATTCAAACAATGGACTGGAGATGTTTCCAAAGCACTGATAAAGGTAAGAAGTTGATTCTAAACCATCTGACCTCAAGCTAGATTTATTTACCAACTCTTACACATTACCTTCCAACTGAGGCCCTCAAATCATTCCAATCAGTTCTGGACTTCTGTTATGTTGTCCATTGTCCTAGCATTGATGAGGATACATTAGACGAAGTAAAACACCATCTACAAGCATTTCACCATCACTGAGAGTTCTTTCATGTTGCTGGTGTCTGTCCTACTGGGTTTTCACTCCCTTGTCAGCATTCTATAACCCATTACCCTGATTTCATTATTGAATTTGGTGCACCTAATGGGCTCTGTTCATCTATCACTGAATCCTGACATATAACAGCTGTCAAGAAACCATGGAGATGATCTAACTGCTGGAACGCACTCAGTCAGATGCTCCAAACTAATCAGCATCTTGACAAGTTTGCTGCAATGTGAGTAGATTTTATAGAACATGGAATGCTTCCACCAAGCCATGATCAGCCCAATGATGATGATGATGATGGTGGTGGTGGTGGTGGTGGAGCTATTGATGAACATGTTGATGCAAATGTAGCACTTGCTCATTGTGGAGGCAAGTCTCTTCACATTACAGAACTTGGCAATCACATTGGGTTTCCCCAGCTTCCTCTCCTTACACAACAGTTTCTTTATGAACAGCTAAACCCAAACAGTCTGTGGCAACCAGAGGATCTACCTTACAATGCTCTTCCTGATCTCCAGACATCAGTATCAGTTTTCCATTCTGCTCTAGCAACTTTCTTTGCTCCCAGTGACTTGTCTGGCATTCATGGGATGAGACAGGAACAGATCCATGCAACACCATCTTGGTGAAGGTCAGGTCCATAATATGACTGTGCTTATGTTGTAGAGGCCTGGTTTTGCTGGGATGAGTGTTGTTTGCATTCATCTGTTATTCTCCTTCATTCATGATGATCAGTGGTATCCATGTGCACTGGTTGAATGGTTTGTTAAGCAAGGTAGGAAACCTGATGATGCAACTGAGATGTGGATTGTTGAGTATGATGAGAGGAGGAATGGAAAGCAGGTATACTTGGTAATTCATTTGGATACCATCTTCCGAGCAGCTCATCTGATTCCTGACTTTGGTCCACAATTTCTTCCTTTAAACTTTGATCATTAGACTGCTTTGATACATTCTAAGGTACTTGACATACACTTTCTACAAACGTCAGGTGGTGTGACTTTTGTGACCTCTCTCGCCCAAACTAGGGTAAAAACCTCTTATAATTCAGTATCAATTTAATGACGCATTCTAAGCAAAATCTGGCTCGGTCATTTTGTGAGAATATGACTATACATTTTGAGAATCACAATAAAAGATGATTGAGCAAGAATTGATTGAGAATACTCCAAAATAATACCTTCCTATGCTAAACCTGCCTCCTCAAGCTCTTGAAGGATCCCATTAGGCAGTGTTCTATGTCCCTGGTACTTTCTACATGCCCAAGCTGCCTGTCTACCATTGAGGCCAGTCAAATACACATGACAGCCCAGTTGACAAAGCTGTGTGACATATCAGAATCATGTCAAAGGTGCGTGTCATCGCTTACCGCTGAATCGATAATAATGGAACAGCATCCAGGGACTCTAATGTGTTCTTTTCCAACGCATCTTCACGTGAAGATGGGGGACAAAGTCAGTAAAGGCGCTTTGCATAGCCCCAGACTTGCTCAATTGGATTTAGTTCACAATGAAACTTTGGCAACAGCATGACACCAAACCCACGGGCCTCGCAGGTTGTTTCAAGGATGGAGGGTACATTTTGGAAGTCTGGTTCATTGTAGAGGATCCGTCGGAGGCAGCAATTAACTGCAGGTGTGTGACACTGGAATTTATTGCACTGGGCTAACAGACCTGTTGTGTTGTAGCTGTGTTCCTGTAGAATCACCTGCATTCCCTTGAAGAGTCCTGCTTGTGGACCATCCTCGTAGTATAGAGATTGCGGCTGGCCTTGAAATGTCCCGTTCACCATGCAAACCTTTTCCTTGATAACTTTACCATCTGCTCCTCGCATGATTTTCCCCAAGCTATCCTTTTTTGCAGCCTCTACAAACCATGGATGCATGGATTTCGGCATATCACGTGCAGACAATGCATTCTCAGCGCATTCACAGTGAGTTTTTGCATTGTCATACATGAAAACATGCTGAAACTCTGGCCACAGCTCCTGACAGAGATCCATTGCAGCATTTACCTGCTCAATGATCTCGTCATTTGTGAAATATCCATTGCGATTTTTTCCAGGTCGGAGAACTCGGCATGCGGAATGAACGTTCATCCAGGGCTCGAAGGTAACCAAAGTCGGCTGAAATAAAATCTGCGACCATAAATGAAACACCGTCACCTTTAGGATAAATCTTGGCATCTGCATCTTTATGATGCCAGGCTTTCATACGATGATCATGTGCATAGAATATGCTCTCATCATGGTACCAGAGAACAACCCGATGGCCTGGTAGATGTGGCCCTGCTTCTAGATTGCCATCTTTATCCCATCGAAAGGATCGGCCCAACAGTTCAGCCCATCTTGGCAAGAACTCATAGTCTCGGTACTTTACTACATCCTCCCGTTCATGTCCATCGGAATACTGACCCCTTTTAGCATTACCAAAGTGATAATCCAGGAATTCAAGGTAACGTTCAGCTGTCCTGGGAGTTATCGGTTTGTCAATACCATGAACTCCTTCGAGATAAGGAGTTCATGAAGTTTGGGAGCAGTAATGTGAGTGAGTGCCTGAAGGTAAAGCTGAACTTCATTAAGAACGCCTTCATCAGCTAACATTGATTTTTTCCAGTGTCCGAATGGATTGATAGGAAGAATGGTACGGTCAGCAAGATATTGGTGTGTAAGTCGGCAAAGTACACGCATGCAGTGCACTGATTGATTTCCCAGTCCGACTGATGCCTGTTTAGCCGAATGTCGCCATTTCCCGTATATCAATGAATCCGGGCAGGTGTATAGGTTAAGTAGAATGTGCATACCCTCTAGTCTATGTCGCACAAAAGGGTCAAAGATAGGTGCTTTGTATCCACCAGCAGCACCACGCAATTCCCCACGCATATGGACCTGCAGATCTTTGAGTGCGTCTAATGCATCCTGCTGTAATGGTGCTATCCGGTGGTATCCATCACCTAGTCCTTTGGATTCTGGCAAGTCTTCTTCATCAAACATATCAACATCAACATCACCATCAAACAGTGAGTCCCACTCATCATCCGATTCATCATCAATCAAGATGTAGGCTTCCCGTCCCATATGACAAACAGAACCATCTTCATCAGGTACGTCCTCAATTGAGACACATTGCATTGGTGCAGAATGGATACTAAAGATGTGTTTGGCATGTTCGGGAGCTGCAGAAGGTATTTCTGGCTGTTTCCTTTGGTAAAAGAAGCTGAAATAGCACCTTTTCAAAGGTGATGAAGGGGGTGACGTGTTTGACGCGTCTGACACATTCTCTCGTGGACTTGAATGGTCTACAAGTGTTGGACTAGATGGTATTGCAGTGTCTGTACTCAGTGGGTTGGTTTCCAACACACTTCATTTTCATTTGAACGCATAATTAAAATTTTCACGCACATCTGATGCTTCGTGAGTCTGCTTCGGCTGCTTTTTCTTCCGAGGTGAGAGCTTCTCAGCCACGTGCTTTACTCCTTTGGATATGCTAGCCAGATTGGCCATGCAGCTTAGCACAAAATTGCGTTTTGGGCCTGGAGGCATTGGTTTAGCAGTGGCAGTAGTCAGTAATTTGAGGTATTCACAGCCAATTTTGATTTGTATACAAACTAACTACATAGTTAGACTTAGACTGTAAATTAGCACAAAATGACTGAGGCTGATTCAACGAGCCTATTGGATGTGAATTTCTACCGCAATTTCAGGTAGTTATTGACTATAATAGGGCTGTCACACTTAGGCACATGATGTTTACAGAGAGTGTATGTCGAGTACCTTATGTTAATAGGTATGCAGACCATCACACCCATGAATGTATTCATTAGTATAGACTGAATAGAACATTATACTACATAGTATGTGGTGTATGGATAAGATATGACTACATAGCATCCATACTTACATACAGCTCATTCATATGCATTCATCTGCTATCTTGCTGATGAGTAAAATACCTTATATAGTATCCGAGTATGTTGAGATCATGTCACCATGTATATTAGCCAAGTGTGTGAGGTGTCACAACTTGTATATACCCGCAAAAGTCCACAACAGTCCAATTGTAATGAGTTGAGGTAACTTCAATTGTGAACTCAAGGCCAAACCCACTTGTTCAAAAGGTGACCGGTGATAATCGAAGGTGGGAAGCTGCTGTGGCACGAGATATGGTATGAGACCGGCCCTTGAATTGCTCTGACTGTCTTAAATGGCCATGCCTTTACACAAACATTTTAGCAAGTAAGTAGTAACATATGCACTGCAGGTGACACAACGCCTAGGTCTGGCAACAGGCTTAAACCTTCGAGTTATAAAGACATGAGACAAGGCGTTCTAACGAGATTCACAATTGTACAGTGAACTCCTGCATTGCTACCTCCAACCCCTCTGCATGTTGTGATGTTGTTGCGCCTGCCGCTGCTGGAGTTAGGTTGTGATGTGAACTTGAATGTCGGCTTCTTTGATATCCCATGGTGTTCTGGGCCTGACAACACTCTGTGTTGTTCCCACCTATCCCCCACATTGTGCTTTGAACCTGTCTTGTCGATTCTACATGCTGAATGTCTGAAACAAAGTCAGTAATATCCTGACCCAACTTGGACCCAACTTCCTCCAACGAATTCAACTGCAGCATCATTTGGAGTGTGGCGGAGGTTGGGAAGTGTGAAAGGCGGAGGAGCGTGCCCTTGGTTGGCGGTAATGTCAAAATGGGTGTTCTCCCAGATACGGATGATTCAAGTCCCAAAGTACTCGTGCATGCTACGAATGAACTCAGGACGAATACCACCGGGGAATGTGATTTCGTGCTGGTTTCCAAAGTGGTGCTGGCTGAAGAACGGTTGACATCGATACCACTGTATGCAAAGGCCTTGTATTCGAAGCAGTGTTCAGTGTCGCTAGTGAGACGACGCTCCCACCGTGTCAGTCGATTGGCTGTATTACAGTAGGGCTGAGTGGTGCTAACAAAAATGGAGGGATGGTTGTCGGCCACATATGTCCTGAGGTTGAACCCTTGTTCGGGAAAGGTATTGTCATGGGGGCAGACTGCAGGCTGGAACCCGTACCAGAAGACTTCTTGCAGAGCAGGGGTACTCCAGCAAAGAAGACGCTGAGCAGCGGTTGGGACTCTGTTACAGAGGGTAGCGTCATCGACTTCGTTCAGACGAAACATATTCCGAGTAATGCTGGAACTTTCAACAATTTGATTGAGGACGTCATCAGGTCGATTAAAGAACCAGCCCACCAGCAACAAGACGAACCAGTCAGCACTCATGTGATAATCTATAGCCCATGCTCAACTAACCTTCGATAAGCTAAACAACAGGACTCACCTCACTAAGGTGCAAGGCAAAAAGAGGAGGCTCAAGCAAGGAGGCTCACACATGTCGTTTCAAGAGCCAGATGGACTTTTTCCCGCAGCCTCCAGTTAACAACCGGACCACACTTTTTCAGCCACGTTTTCCATTCACTTATCGAAACTGCTGTAACATGTCGCCCACTGCGCCTTCACAGAAGTGGGGTGCCTGCCATGCCTTCACAGAAGTGGGTTTCTGTCACGCCTTCAAAGTTCACAGAAGTACAGAAGTGGGGTGCCTGTCAGACATGTCACGCCTTCACAGAACACGCAGTAGTCGTACAAACTTCTTGCCTTTCACAGAATTCTCTCAGTTAACCCGCTTTTGAGTGTGTGGAAGGCACCCTAATTCTAGCCATGGAAAAGCCTTCAACAAAGACCTGGATTCTATTATAAGTTTATAAATCAACTGCTAACTCATTTCAAACAGTCTAGTGCTAAAATCACATGAGTTGTCAATGCACGACAGCTAAGTGCCAACTGTCTAGTGCTAAAAATCACATGAGTTATCAACACACAACAGTGAAGTGTGAACTGACAAGTCAACTGTTTACTTCTTAGTTGCTTGTTCACCTAGATAGTACTAGTGCTTTGGAACTTCTGAAGAGGAGTTTATATATGTTTGTGATGTTATAGTTAAACTATCTGGATTCTGGTGGCAAAGTTCAAGTTGTCTAAGTAAGTTGTGAGTTTCAACTAAAGTGAGTTAGAGGTGACAATGAGTGATGGAGGTGGAGATGAGGTGGATGAGGTGCCAATGAAGTGATGGAGGTGCCAATGAAGTGATAGAGGTGACAATGAAGTGATAGAGGTAGGCATGCCAAGTGAAGTATCTTGTAGGGCCATCAGGGGATCAGTTGGCTGCTAAGATTCTTGCTAGTGCCTTCAGTGTTTATGAGATTAGGATGTTGATTTTCTAAAATGCATTACCATATATACTACGAGCATAGACTAACCCTCTAGACCAAGCAGTTGCTACTGATGCATTATCAGGATTTCCTCCCAGGTACCCTATCGCAGCTGAAAGGCCAGCAAATTCATTTTCACCAAGTAGAGTAGGGGGACTCTCCACCAACACCTCAGCCAGGTCTGCAGGTGGACCAGTTTAACCAATACATGATGAGGAACCTTCATCCATTAGATTGTTTTGAAGTTGATATTCTCAAAGCTGGTCATCATTGAGTGCATCCCAGTCTAAGCCATATATCTCCAATTCCTCTTCATCTAGCTGCAGATCATGACCATGCACTCCATATACCAGCATGTCAAAGCCAAACATATCGATTGGACTGCGATTAGGACCATTATGAATTTGGATATGGTGATTGTTCCAGGATTCTGCAAAGAACTGAAGCTGAAGATTGATCAGAGGAAGGAAGATAAAGTGAAGAAGCCAGATGTGGTTTCTGTTGTTGATATTCAGCCCATAGTGAAGTTCCAACATTAGAAAGAGGTCTTTCCAGACAGCTCCCACCTGGGCAGTTACATCTACCCATAATCACTCAATTCTAATGTCACTTCAGGCAACCACTTGACCATACCTACTTAGGGTGTACTCTTATTGGGGAATAAACACCCTAAGTAGGTATGTGGACCATGGTCCAGACCAGATGGGCTGGTCCGACCAGGTCCAGTCACCGGTCCGACCTGGTCCACTCACTGGTCAATAGTGGTCTGGTACACTGGTCTGACCTATGTAGACCAATGTAGAGTTGGTCTGACCATCATGGACCTGGTCTGACATAGGTCTGACCCAGGTCTGACTGGTAGGCATCTGGTCTGCCCACTGCACATGTGGTCTGACCACTCAGGATCTGGTCCGACCACTTGAGATCTGGTCTGACCAATATGCACTTGCTCTGCCCACTAACTGCATGTCCAACAACATCTGGGTTGACAGCAAGGATATCAAGTTAGTAGAATACAGATGGATGATAGAATAAGATTCTTAGTTAATCCTTCTCTAAAGTACAAGTTCAATGAAAAGTCATACTCAACTTACTCCATACCATGCTCCGCATTTTTACACAAGTTACACAGACTTAAATTGGTAGGTAGATGAAAACTTGGACTTTGCAAGATACAAGTCAAATGCTACCATCAATTCATATGTCAAAAATACATGGTAGTTTACTGCTACAAGTTCACTCAGGGAATATACAAATAAAACACTATCTCCGCTTTCGTTTTCCTAACTCCGATGTACCTGCTGTGACAGTGTCCGGCAACATATCCTGGGCTCTGATACGGGGGCGAGGTGACAACCTCTGTTTCTGTTTGGGACGTGGGATGCTGTCATCATCACTGTCATCATCCTCAAATCTTGTTTGGTTTGCATACTTGGCGTGCCAGCTGGGAACCAGTGGACCATACAGCGAAGGTCGACGAGGGTTGGGGGAGGGGTCTTGTGAGACAGACCGGTCTCTATTGTAACGATCGTAACGAGGCCTCCCATTGGATGCAAAAACAACTTGCTGAGGAGGATGAGTGGAGCTCGACTTGTTCCGGCCAACTAGGTTGCGATCAGAGTAAGTCTCAGTGGAACACATTGGAAATGTGGGTTCAGGACTCGATGAAGGCACCTTGTCATCATCCTCTCATTGACGAGGATCCTCTTCTTGCATAGCACAAGAGGATTTTTGATGAATCTGTTTCGAATGGGTGCCCAGATCAACCAGATACGCTTTCGAGTCCAGGATTACACAACTGTTGGAGTCCATAACCAATGGAATATTGGCCATATCATGTAGTTCAGCTTCACATTCATCTAAAGTAACCGTGAGCGATTCAATCCAACAAGTCAAGATTTGATATACCACTAGTCCATCTCTCAATCCATACACCAGCATCCTCAGCTTCATTCTGTATAGCAGGTTTGATGCCTGCCTGACGGTCTCTTGGTCAAACCATCTCCTTCATCATTTGTGCTGTAAAACCTGCCTTCAGGTCCTTGAAGTTGATAGATGGGATTGGTGCTCCACGAGCCCAGTTAAGTAGCATGGCTTTATTCCTATATGCCCAGTCAGCCTAGTTGCGCCAAGGCATATTTTTAGAGATAGGAAAATCATTATCTTCAGAGTGCAATTGTGCTAGAGCAGTGTATAAGAAATCATGATGATCATAGTAAATGCCACTTACTGAGGTCATAACGTAAATGAACAATCAACTTTTGTTGGTCAGCATCCTGCTTGACACCACAGTTGTTCTGAATGAGCTTCAGTTTATCAACATAGGATGATGTCGCCATCTCTTCACCCCGTTCTTTCCTCTCCTCAACACTGCAGATCAGTTAGTATACACCACTGAAAGAGAACACAAACGAACATAAGATCAGCCTCAAACTCCTGGATCTGTCGCATTGTGCTTCTCTGTCCCATCTTTTTCGCCTTTAAGAACTCAAATGGTCCTGTTGGACCCCATATCCCGCTAGCTGTTCCGCCCCCAGAATCGCGCTTGGTGCTAATCAGCCACCCCCATATAACAATTCCATACAATTGGAACCATTGTTGGGCCTGCAGTGAGATCAGTTAGGCTCATAGAAAGGGGAAAAAAGAACGAACTCGGTCAATGAATTCTTTTGTCGCCTTTTTGGCCACATGCTTGAGGCTCTTGTCCTTGATGAGATCAACCATTGTGTTCGTTTGCTTGTGAAACCATTCTAATTCCTCACAAAACTCTTCCTCAAGTTCAGCTGGATCTTCAGGATTGTTGAGATGGCTGATATGTTGTCAGTATTGATCTGCTAGGCTTTTAACATATATATTGGTGGGGACTGCGCAAGTTAGCTCATATGATTAGATATAGCCAACGAGCTACGTACCATCCTTGGATTTAGGATTATTAACTGCCTCATACCATTGGAATGCATTCCAAGCTGAAATGGAATGATGTTTCACAGTATCGTCGCCAACCACACGGTATAATGCATGAAGGGAGACATTCCTCTCTTTCGACAAAGCCTCCATTTTCTCTTTGTATTCCTCTTTCAAGGCAACAGCTGCCTCCCTTGTCTCCTCATCAATCGGGCTGTGACGGAACTCAGGGCTATCCTTTTGAGGAGTCAATGCTGCTTCGTACATCTTTTTGACAGCACTATGTCGCAATTTGTGCTGACCGTGGGTCTCGAATTCATCTTCTTCATCATTCTCACTAGTTGTGGGAGTTGTTGGATACCCTTTTTCTCAACGACGCATTTTCTGTGTGCAAGACTGTTTTGCAGTCTTCCCGTAGGAATCATCTGACTTCCCATCAGAGACCGGAACAACGTCTTCGGGTGGTTGGTCTCCGTTGCTGGGTTTGAACTGATCGTCCATAGGCTGGTCACCATCTCTGGGTGGTTCGTCTCCTGCAGGTTCATGATGAGCAGGTGCTTGACTGATTGGTTCACCTTCTATGGTGATAGACGATCTTTCAATCGTAGGATTGGACATGGATTGAGGTGTAGGCAGAAGAGGTGTAGGAGGGTCAGAGGTCTGGTCGTCAGCAGCTTGAGTGTTTGTAGGTGGTGGCTGTTCCTCAGGTTGAGTTGGTTCCTCAGGAAGTGCAGCCGGTTCCATGTTGCTAGGTTTTTTCAGCTGCATTTGGTTCATCAGCTGGCTCAGTGTCGCTAGCCTGTTGCTCAGTCTCATGAAGGGCTTGACTGACGATACTATATGGATTAATTTTTCGCTTTTGAGGCCGTGGAGGGTCAGTTAATGATTGTAACGGCTTGTTGGACCGTGCGCTGCATGTGATACAGGCATTAGGCTGTTGGACACTGTATTCTGGGCCTGTGTCTCAGGCATATTTCAACATATCTGAGTGACAAAGTAGGATAAGAAGAACACAAATTGCAATCATGTGAGTATGTTGAGAAACAAGGAGGGCCATGTTTGAACAAGACACGTCCGTCATGCGCTGAACAATGGGAACTTCAAACTGTATTGTTGATATTACTTTACCAAGTCCATTCGATGGAAATTGCCTGATTTTAGTTCATATCCGCCTACTGTATATTAGCAGGGTGTCAACATGTATTCTTGCGACTTACTAGGATAGAAATGACACCGTTGTCTAATCAAGTCTTGCGCAAAATGAGCATGAATCTGACAATCAAAAAGAAAACTTATGAATAAACAAGTGAGCGGTAACACAGATGGTCAAAGCTGACACAGAAGCAGTGTTCAACATTGAAGGGACAGCAGATGGGGACAGACGGGGACAGGATGAACAAGTGAGCGGTAACATGGATGGTCAAAGCCGACGCAGAAGCAGTGTTCAACATTGAAGGGACAGCGGACGGGGACAGACAGGGACAGACAGGGACAGGATGAACAAGTGAGCGGCAACATGGATGGTCAAAACTGATGCAAAAAGCAGTGTTATTGAAGGCACAGTGAATGGGGAAAAGGTCACTGCATAGTGGAACCCCAGAGTGTCAGCCACATTAGTGAAACCAACAGCGAAATGGCGACCATAGTCTGCTGCACCTTGCTTGACCAATAGTCGAAAGCAAGGTGCATGTGATCACGCCACCTGTATTGTGGTTTGTTTACATCCAGTTTGGCGAACATCCAGTGCCTCCCTCTCAACAGTAAGTTCCTCTTTCCTTGATTAATGCAGCTGAAATCCCATTCAGCTATCTTAACTGGTAAGTACTGGTAGGTTTCCCTCCTGTTTCCCTCCTTGCGACATCAACTATAGTCAGTCGCGTGCAATTTCGACTAATGTCGGTCGCTTGCATCTTTGACTACTGTCAAGGTGCTACTGGTTTCGACTATTGTCAACTGGTATTATCCTGCATTGCATCTGATGCTGAATGTCCTGCCTGTTATGCGCCATGCCAATCCCTTGCAGCCTCCGAGTTTTGAGGGCGTTCGGGAAATGGGGACTCCGCCCCTTCCGCCCCTCCGCCCCTCCGCCCCACCTTCCGCCCCACTGGATTAGGCCCTCAAGTCGTATATTAACAGTATGTACAGTCTATAATACGTCGTCTATGTATTTAGAGTGCATCATACGGCTTTGATTGAACGGATTGGATATGCGTGACTTGGTGTGACCTCACGTGACCGATCGTGTCCGAGCAGCTCCCTGACGTCGATTTTCTCTGGATCCATCCCGTGCAACCTTTTACAACTTGGCCTATGCTTTTTGGTGATCTTTATGAAGAGCTTGCCAGGAATGTTACCTCATTTCCTACCCTAACTTTACGACAGCTCCTTCTTTTCTCTACCCTTGCCACAAAATTAACGGCCGAAATTCTACTAGCTCAGCCATCTACCCACTCACCTGAAGTTGCGCCCCTGTTTCTTCCATCAGCCATTGTTGGCTTTCTTGCTGATGCTTGTGGTATTGACGGAGAAACCATTACACAATGCTGGACGTTGCTCAAGGAATTTATCTGGCAAGATGACCATTCAGCTATCACGGGTGTATCAGAAGCAGACATTGAAGATGCATTCCATCAATATGGTCATTGCTATGGTCTTGGTAAGTCTGTTATAGGCTATATGGTCTCGTCTTTTACCAGTCAGTATCACCACATACGCTTTGGCCTCCCAGGTGCACCTGCATGACAGAGGGATGCTCACGGGCCTCAAAGGGCTTTAAACTTCAACGATGCGAAGCTCGCCAGGCCATCCTTTATACCATCGACCGAGGTGCCATACCAATATACTCCGTGCACCTGAAATGCGATGGTTGCCGTGTCAACTATCATCATGACTATTATGTTCGCAACAACGAACGACATTACTATGGAGGTACTAGTATCCCTGATGTATTACAGATTGGGGAGCACCAGTTTGCAGAGACGCGTCTACTACGAATGTGGCGGCTAAGCTGCAACCAAGCCTGGTATAGTAGCTTTATCATCGACTTGCATGATACTCACTCACAGCAGGGTATCGTGGTCAAATTCAGCAAACATATATCGGGCTTCCTTTAGTGAGACTACCACGCCACTCATTCCTGATGATTGGGCCGTCTCTGATTGTCTCAATGGCTCGCAAACCTTTGATGGATTCCTTCTCTTGTCTTTATTAGAGGATTGCATCATTCGTGAATGTACTCTGTCTGTTCCCCACACTGGAGACCAGAAAAATCGCTTTGATGTAGCCATAGCCAATCGTAATCGCTACATTCAGCTACATGGGCAGCCTGAAGTACGCCATCGTTGCAAGAAGTGTGTTCGGGAGTATCCAGCCACCGAGACTGATTGTAGGTATTCTCTGAGGGTATGTGTTTGCTACTCACAAAGCTCTTTAGCAGAAGTGGAGGTATCCGCTGTTCTCAGTGACGGCAACTGTATGGGACATGTCTCATGCCAATACCATAACTGCCAGACACCTCTCGCAAAGAACAACGATTGGTTTTGTCCTGATCATGCCAATCTAGCATTTCAGTGCGCTGTCATTGATTGCTCCGCCCCCGTCATCACTACTTCCAATACCAAGCATACCTGCGAAGACATAGAGCATCAAGCACTCGAGCGCCAACATGTTACTAAAGGCAACGCTCAGTTCAGACTCAAGGAACGTCTTAGGAAGGCTCGAATTGTTAATGCCATGGATGCTGAAGCAGTATCTAGCAACCTCCAATTTGGTGATCTTGATAATGAAGACGAGCCTCGTGTGGGTGCAGACTTAGCAGCAGAGTTGGATACGAATGGACGCCCACAGTCCGAGGAGAATATTAATGTTTTACAGCCATCAAAGAAGTTACGAATCAAGATGGGGCGCGGTCGAACACATAACGAACAGCTACTTGTTGCACCATGTGGTATTATCATAGCTTCGACTACATTCTATGGAGCGGAGGCTATTCCTTCCGTTGTTGTGAGTGCTGTTTTTGTTTTTTTCAATGCGACTAACACTGTACAGGAGTTTGTCGAAAAGACATATCACTCCTTTCGTCCACCGAATCATCTAATATACGATGCAAACTGCATTCTTTCGAAACATGTTCGAAGCACCAATAACAAGTTTTTTGAAAACATTGGTCTTGCCGTCGACGTCTTTCATTTTAATGTCAAACACTCCGAGAAAGATACATGGTGTCAGGAGCACTGCAATCCTGCAGCGTTTCCTGAGCTCATGACAGATGATGGTGGATGGTGGTTCAATACGTCAATTGCTGAGCAGACAAATGTCTGGTTGGGCGGATTCTCTTCAATCTGTCGTGAGATGACAGCTTCAAAGTATCGCTTCTTTATTGACCAGATGATTATGATGCGAAATGAGCGAACTTGGGAAAAGTTGAGGGGCGAAGGCCATGAGCCATGGTATTGGTAGAATTGGTAGTATATTCATGATGTTCATTGGATAGGTTGTACAAATCAAACTTGGCCTCTTTTCTTGTTTCGTTGGACCACTCTGCATGTTCGTGCTTGCAACAATCTCTTCCACACTTTCTGATGCCGGTTTCTCTGCTTCTCTTCTTCATCGAGTAACACCTGCAGTCTGTCCGCTGCCCTGTGCATCTTGTCCATCAAAAGCCAGTTAGAATAGCTGTTGTTGTTGGCTAGCAGGCGTGCAGAACTGTTGCCAGGAGGAAACAAGTAGCTTTCGATTGGGAAGAAGTAAAGTTCGTCTTTGGATATCCAGTCCCAGTCCATATCCAGATTTGGCGGCATAGGGTCCGTTACTTGTTGGTCATCGTAGAATCCATGAAGCCAGTCAAATACGAGTCCCTTAGAACGAATGTGAAGCGGGAGTGAAAAGTATACAAGTTCCAGGCGTTCTTCATAAGTCATCGAGCTCGCCTCAAGAGTTGGTTATTATCAGAGCAGAAATGAACAAGAAAGTCATACTAGCATCTTTGAAAAGTATCGCTGTTGTGGTTGTATTGCTGGTGGTGGTTGTGGAAGAGTGTTCTATTGTGTCGCGTGATCCATGCAGTTCAATTTAATGCACCACGCCAATACGATACAAATGCTATCTATAATGACAATAACATAACAATAACAGAACTAGATACCGAGAATAAAGTAAAATTAAAATCAACCTCTTCGTTGGATCCGCTTCTTTGCAGCCTTCTTTGCAGCGTGAGGCATAGGGTTCTCCTTTGCGAAAACACTCCACAGTCCAGCTGGAGTGCGCCCAGCATCAAGAGCCTTCTGGCGGGCCTCTGCAGATGCTGCAAACCAACGGTTCTTGTTGTCATGGTACGTCGAGGAGTTATACTTCTGTTCATAAGGGAAATGTTCTAGAAAGACACTGGCATTGGTGCAATGAGAAGGCGGCTTGTTATCCATGATGGCCTGGATGCATGCAACGACATCCTGGACATAGTAATCATGTGGCCATCGCTTCGGTGTGCTATCTTCGTCTCCCGAGGATACAACTATGGGATCTGATGATAATCCTGGTGACGTTGACGAGGGAGCATAGGAAGTATCATCGTCACTTGAGGTAAGTTCAATAACCTCAGATTGAGATTGTAACGACCTCAAGGGAGATAAGACGAAGGGCGTGAATGGCGCTGAGATCAGAGGATCGTCTGCAGGAGATGGTGAAGCGGTGTATCGGATTCCAAGCAAACTGTTAGGAGGGGTTGGAGACTTGCGTCGCATTCGCTTGGGTCGTGCAGCTATAGCTAGAGACGGAGGTGAAGGGGAGGCAGAAGATGAAATGTTTCGTCGTTTGGGGCGTTCAGCCAGTGGAGGGGAAGCTGAGGATGAATTTGGTAGCTTGTCTATGTGAGGAGAGATATCGCGCTGTTCTGATGAGGTTCGAGAGCTTTCTTGCGATGACTGTGACAGAGGTGGTTGGGTGTTCTGTCGTCTAAGAGGAGGTGGTGCTTCGGCAATGAGATATGAGTCCAGCTTGGCCTTTATTTCTTGACGCTGCTGTTGTAGATTGTTATATAGATGGGGGCCGCCTGCTGCTCTAGGACCGAGAAGTGTATCCTTTAGTTCATCTAGCTTGTCACACTGTATCACGCCCCGCTCTCTTAGGAAAACCGCACGTTGGGTCCCTAGATGAATGACGTGGCCTGGGACTGCAATCGTAGCCCATAGTCCAGATGGAAGATATAAAGAGATATGAGTCGGATTGGGATTGGTAGACGAGCT
>QLOY01000802.1:0-10512 GCA_003313965.1 Megacollybia marginata | reverse complement strand
ATCAGTACTCGACACTACTCAGCTACGGTAGTATATTCTTCGCTATATTCCTCAAAAGTCTCCCCATCCTCTAGCTCTTCATCAAGCTCGACTATAAGTGGTGGTAGCGTTGACAGATCCTCTTCCCCGGATAAATTCAACATTTGTAGAACCTCATCTGCCCGAATTCGAACCGCTTCCCACTTCTTTGACCACAACTCTGCCCGTCTGTTCTCTTTGGACGCTCTCTGCATAGAATAAGCCATCAGCCCCTCATTAACAAACTGGCACATTGCCAATCGTTTGGTTCCGCGCCGTTCCCACCAAGCTCTCTTCCAACGGCAAAACTCAATACTCCTGCGCATCTCTTCCATAAGCAGCTGTATCTCCTGTTTCCAACTCCGTGCACGAGCTCGACACTTTAGCCACTCAACTCGAAGACCTGCTATAGTATTGGATGTTATTCGTGAGACTGTAGGAACTTACTGCCATGAACAACCGACCCACAGAGCTCACTCTCGCTCACAGTATACCAGATCCATGACAACGTTCGAGACCCATCCCCAACTTGGCTAGGCTTGAATGACGCCGTCGAAATGTTCCCTGAAAGCAAATCTTCATTACTTGTGTCCACGGAAACACCTGCCATCTCCCTTGTCTGCTGATAGATCTGATCCTCCTCGGCTGTCAGAACTCGTTCATTGAGTCCTCTAATGTCTTCCGGTCGGAGTTCTTGCAGTACCCGCTCCCATTCACCAGGACCACGTAATGACAACAGTGCATTACGAGCGGCACAATATTGGTGTCTCGCAAGTAGGATCCGGAACTCGATAGCTTGTTCCAGATCTCGGCTGCGTATGTATGAGCGCTGAGATGCAACGGATCTAGACTTGTACCGGTAGGCCACGGCACGAATCCGTAATTGTCTGCGCACCGTTGACAGTGCCTCATTAGCCTGTCCCACATGCAGGCGCTCTTCAATGGATGTAATACCCTCGTTGCAAATGACCCGTTGGTCATCAACACAAAGAGACGATGGTAAATGAAGTGGGATGGATTCAGGTTTTGCAGTGAGGTTTTTGACGTTGTCGGGATCATGATGAAGAAGCTGTCGCAAGCGTGGCATGTACGTCAACTGTGCTTTCTGGAAGTTTAAGATTCATTTGACTAGTGCCGTCTGTCTTGTTTGTAGTTTCGTCAATTGTACTGCTGTGGACTTCTTCTGGATATCGAGAGTGAGTGCACGTCTATATATCAGTTAGCATTCAATTGAATCATGAGTACATTACATACTGAGCCTCTTCGATTGCCAGGCCCTCTATTACGAATGCACCTGGACTCGTAGCAATTGGAGGAACGCCACCTGCCTCGACTCGTTTGTGCTCTTCCTCGGCGAGTTGCTTTTTGACGTCTGCCAGCCTGAGGTCTAAGGACATTAGTTTTCTCAGAGTACTTTGGTCGATTAAATACTCACTCTCAGTTGGTAAGTCATACGGGCAAGGTTTGGTTCGATCTTTTTCCCAATCACAAACTTGCTTGTCCCACTCCTCCACTAAACCCGGATGATCCGCCTGCAGACCCTTGGTGAATGCCTCCAATGCACGATGGTGAACAACTGCCTCAGGCAGTGCAAGAGTCAACTTTTTCAGTAGTGACGATCCTGAAATCAAAGCTCTTCAGCCCACTTGTCATATGAGACGGAAAGTACTTTACCTAGCTGAACCATTCGTCGCCAGTTAAAATGATTGCAGAAATCATCGAGAGTATCCTGCCTATGACCCATGGTCATCATTGACGTGGACGAAGCTACCTTGTTGAATGCAGCCCATAAGTGTTCGACACCTTCACCGTCAGTTCGTCCCACTCCTGTGAAATTAAGGGCAAACAGATTGAAGCATTTCAACGCATGATTGCTTAGATGGAACTTGGGAACACGGAAGAGAATGGTGAGCAGTGCTTGAGGTAGTTGAAGCCTGGTTGGCATGTCGAGTAGTCGATTGTAAAAGTTCACCATCCATTGGCATGCAATATCGTATGTGATGAGGATCATTGACACCAGGGAGAGTACTGATTGCGTGATGAAAACGTAGTCCACGTTAGCCTGCCTTTCTGAAAGATCAGCCAAGTGCCGTAGAGACCAAAGTCAACCCACCGCTCGCCCTTTTGAAGATCCCCAGTCCCATTGGCACGAAAGTGCTCATGACGTGAGCAACTGACTGAGGCGATACCCGTCGCATGAAGCCCTCGATTTCTTTGGTATTTGCCAGATTCATTGCACTGAACGAAGAGCAATGAGAGATCTAAACCCGACTTTGGTAAACTAAGAATGACGGCCTGCTGGTACATACCTCCTCTGTGTGTTTACACGTTGAGAGGAACTCAGTGTACTGTACACTATTGATGAATGTGCCCCAGCCGTCGCCAAATGGTAGATCTTTGGCGTCATTCGGTCGAGTACGTCCTTTCTGTTTGAAGTTCGCATCTTGAGACAACAACAAGTTGTAGAGCCATTGTTCACTGTCCGGTGCCAGTTGCCAGTCTTCAGGGAGATTGATGTCAGGTTGTGGACAAGCACGGCATTGTACAGCCAATTCACCAGGCTGTGTTCCGTTAACGCCCAATGGATCATGGCCTCGACCGGCTCGTCGGAGCATTCAGATATGTCTCCATTCACGAATCGCTAACATGAACTGGGCAAGACGATCCTGGAATATATCAGTTATGCAACAAAGAAAAGTAAAGCAAACCGACAGGAAGCGGTTCGAGACCTGATCCATCTGTAACTTGTTCGAGTGCCCTGTAATAATCCGTCGCCGGACAGCTTCCATTCAGGTTTACAGCCTGAAAATGTTCTAGAACCTGAAACGTCACAGCGGTTTGCGGCTCAAGTGGAGTTGCTGGCCACCATCCAATCTCAAGGAGCTGCTGAAAATGGGGAGGAGCCTCTTGACAACCACAAAAGTCGAGGCTTAGGACATGTATACCATTGATGTGAATGACGGTGAAGTCCTTATTCGCTGCTACTGAACAATGACATGTTTCATTGGGACTATGCCCCAGCTGGACCCGTAGACCCAAAGAATGATATGTTGTATGTTTGAAAAATGTGCCGTTCCAAACCTATGGCAAATCAGGATCATATGAAAAGCCGTCGAACAGGCCTACCTGCAACCGATGCAAGGGATTCAAATGATGTCTTGTAAGGTGACGAGCAAAATGAGAGCTTATCAGGCCACTCAAAGACTCGGAGAAACTTATAATACCAAAACTAAAGAGTACAGTGAATAGCTAAGGGCTTAAATACTAAAATGGCTATCTGGTTGTCGAGTAAGCGTAGAAGATAACAAGGGAAAGAGATAAGCTATCAGTGTCACATGTTCTGCGATAAGCTATCAGAAGTTAATTTAAAAGATAGCGGATAAGGGAAATGAAAGATTGCGTGATATGAAAGTAAAATGAAATAGGGTTCGGATAAGACACATGGGATAAGGCAGGGTTCTGATAAGGCACATGATTTGGGAATTCGTAACATTACCCCCTTCAAGATCATGGTCCCCATGATGGTGTTGTAAATTGAAACATAGGTTTGAAGGAATCGAGGATGGTTCGGTTGGAGGTGATGACGATTCCTCGACTTGTAGATGTTGGTTTCGGCTTGTGAGGGTGTTTCTTGTGGAAGTTATCCACTTCTTCTTCAGCATGTCGGACGTTTCCACGAGGTTCCCAGGAGTTTTCTGCATCAGAGAAGCCTTTCCATTTGACCAGATATTCGATATATTGACCCTTTTTGCGACTGTCCACAATAGATTTGACTTCGAATTCTTCTTCTCCTTTGATTAAATCCGGTGGTGGTGGTGGTTCGTTGGGTTGGATATCGAAAGAGGGTTTGGTGAAGGGTTTTAGTAGCTTTTCGTTGAATACATCATGTTTTCGTCGCCAGGTGGGGTTCTGTGGTAGTTTGAGTTGATATGCCGCTTGTCCCACCTTTTCTATAATTACGAAGGGTCCATATCGTAAGTGGTCTAATTTCTTGGCAGGTTGTTGGGTTTTGATATTTGTGCCTTCTAGCCATACTAGGTTTCCAGGTTCGTATTCTCGAGATTCAGAGCGGTGTTTGTCGAATTGTTGTTTCATCGTGGCCTTTGCTAGGGCCAAAGCTGCTTCCGCTTCTTGTCTCGCATTGGAGAGTCACTTAACCCATTCTGTGGCTGAAGGTACTTGGTCTCTCTGTAGCTCTGTGCCGGTGTACGGGTGATAACCATGATCAACGAAGAAAGGCGATTGTTTCGTCATGGAGTGAACTCGATTGTTGTAACTGAATTCCATGATGGCACACCATTCGCTCCAGTTGTCTTGTAGGTAGTTGACAAATAAGCAGAGGTACGCTTCTACTTCTTGGTTTGCTCTTTCCGTTTGACCGTCTGTTTCTGGGTGGTAACCTGTGGATAGATGTCATTTGATGCCAAGTTGTTTACATATTTGGTTCCATGCTTTTGCCACTGTTTGGGGTCCTCGATCTGATATTAGGACTTCTGGAAGACCGTGGTACCTGATCACCCTATCTCGTACGAGATTGGCGAATCCTTCCGCGCTAAGTTCCATATGTGTGGGTTCGACATGTATGCGATGGCTGTAGGTGTCAGTGAAGACTTCAATTGCATTGAAGCCATTAGATTCAGGGAGGGGCCGGATCATGTCTGCTGTGACCTTGCGCCATGGTTGTTTAGGTATGTCATGTGGATTAAGAGGGGCGTGTAAGGGTTGTCGATCAATTTTATCTTCTTGGCATTTGATACAACCATCAACGTATCGACGAATCATCTTTTGCATCTGGGGCCACCAATAGTTTCGCTGAATAAGTTCCTGGGTTTTGTATCTCCCTGGATGTCCGGCTAGTGGGTTGTCATGGTGGTCTCGGATGATTCGTTCGCGTAGTTTGTGGTTCTTTGGTACGTATACCCGATTGTCGTAAAGGATTAGTCTGTCCGATTCTTTCCATTTCTTGTCCTTTCCTTCCAAAGCTTGTTTGGCTGAAGGATCTAATTTTCGCAATGGATCCTTTAGCTCTGGTAGGTATTCTGGTGGATCGTGAGTCACGACTGCTTCTAGCGCTCTGAACGTCATAGGTGCTAACATGACAACATTCTCGTTGTCTTTGTGTCCCATGTCGTGGTCTGGTCTCCTAGATAATAAATCTGCCCGCTGGTTTTGTTTGCCCGGTTTGTGATGTAGGGTATAGTCGTAGTCCGCTAGTTCTGTGACCCAGCGGGCTTGTCGTCGATTAAGTTTTTGTGGTTGTCGGAAATATTGTAAGTTTTGATGATCTGTCCAGATCTCGAAGGTTTGTCTGGCTCCTAGCACCAGGTGTCTCCATTCCGCCAAGGCTTCCATGATGGCTAGCATCTCCTTATCATAGATCTCGTAGTTTCGTTCTGTGGGTGAAAGCACCTTTGAATGGAAGGCGACCGGGTGCCATCTGCCTTCTATTTGTTGTGAGATTACTGCACTGATTGCTCCTTCTGATGCATCTGCTTCTATTCTAAACTGTCCTTTGTCTTCTGGTATACGAAGGCAAGGGGCTGTCGTAATGGTTTCCTTTAGGGTGTCGAAAGCTGTTTGCTGTTCTGCTTCCCATTTCCAGGCATCATTTCCAGTCAATTGTGTCATGGGTTTCGCGATTTTGCTGTAATCTTTGACAAATCTCCTGTAAAAGTTGCAGAACCCTAGAAATTGTTGCAGCTCTTTCTTGTTGTTAGGAACTGGCCATTTTCGAATGCCGTTGACCTTGATTGGGTCCATCTCTACCTTGCCTTCTGAGACGATTAACCCTAAAAATTCTATCTGCTGTTTTTCGAATTCGCATTTTTCTGGTTTTAAATAAAGCTTGTTGGCACTGAGAATGGATAAGACCTGACGAACAAGTTTACGGTGTTCATCCAGGTTGTTGGTGAAGATGAGTATATCGTCGATATAGACAAGGACCTTTCCCGTATTAATTAGGTCCCGTAAGAGTTCGTTCATCATCGTTTGGAATGTGGCGGGTGAATTAGTGAGTCCGAAAAACATTACCAAGGGTTCGAACAACCCTCGATTAGTGAGAAACGCTGCCTTCCATTCATCCCCTTCCTTGATTCATACGTTGTTGTATCCCCATCGCACGTCGAGCTTTGTGAAATATTTGGCGCCTTTCAGCTTGTTCACTAGTTCCTGAATAAGGGGAAGAGGATATCGGTTTTTGATGGTCATGTTATTGAGTTTCCGATAATCCTGTACTGGCCTTAGTCTTCCATCTTTTTTCTTGATAAAGAAGAAGGGTGAGGCCATAGGAGATTTGGAGGGTTGAATACGTCCAGTGCGTAAATGTTCTTCGAGGAACGCGTCGAGTTCCTTCTGTTCGTCTAGGTTGAGAGGGTACACTTTGCATCCGGTTGGTTCTGATCCTGGTTTTAACTCTATAGCGTGGTCCCAGGGTCGATTTGGGGGTAGAGTATCGAATTCGGTTTTCTCAAAGACTTCTTCGAATCCCTTGTACTGCTCTGGGATCGGGTCCGTCTTCTTGTTTCTTTCAAACTCTTCTGCTAGTGCATTGGCGATGGACTGATGAGCTCACATGAATGCTTTGTTCTTTTGAACATGGCGAGATGGTTTTGGGTACTTCATCCAGATCCTATCTCCTTCTTCAACGTCTTCCGGTTCCGGCTCCGTGTATCCACATGCAGAGGGGCATCTGGTGAAATGTATAGATCCAGTATCCCAGTTGATTTCTGGGTTGTGGAAGCTCAACCATTCATGTCCTAGGAATACGTCCGATCGTCCCAGATTGGTGACTGCAAACTTTCGGATTTCCGAGTGTCCTTCGACGATCAGTCTCATCTCTGCATAATGTGTAATTTTTCCATTATTGTTTTCTGTGCCGTCTGTGTTATATGCCGAGATTGGGTGTTCCCATTTGTGTAAGGATAGCCCTTTTTCTTTTGCAAATCGTTGACTGATACAGCTGCCTGTGCAGCCGCTGTCCAGAAATGCTTGTGTCTGATACTTGGTTCCCTTTTCTAGATCCTGGAGTTCTATCTGAATGTTCAACTCCCGATCTGTTTTTACAGTTCTGAAGATGAATCGTTTTGGTTCGTGGAGGTCTTCTAACCAGTCTAAAGCTTCGTTGGTTGGAATGTTTAGCAATTGTTTAACGAGGTGTTGATTTACTTCTCGTTGTTTTTGATCATGTACCCACTGCTTTAGTGTTCCTATTCCTGCTTCTGCGGCTAGATCTCGTAATCGTGATAGGACCCATAACGAGGAGAAAGGTTTTGGCTTCTTTTGTTCCGATGGCTGTTCCTGGAAGTGACCCGAAGAAGGAAGGTTAGGTTCTTCGTCTTCGACTTCTTCGATCGTTGTCTTCCATCTGTTTTCCGTTTTGACGCTGGACTCTTTTGCGTGTGAAAAAGATGTATTCCTATTGTACAATGCCTCGGGGCATGTCTGACAAGAAACATGTGCATAAGAGTCCTGAACCGGGGATGACGAAGTTGCGTCTGCTTCGCTCCCATTTAAAAACCCGCAGCTTTCTTCAGCTGTTCCTTTTCTTCATCCGTGATCTGTGTGAAATCGATGGTTTCTAACGTGCGCGTGGTGAAAGGTCGTTTTGGTGGAGGTTTGAGATGACAGTATCAGCCGGGGTGTTTGTTGTGACAATCTGGACATTCTCCTCTGCAGTCTCGAGAGAGGTGTCGTCCCATTTTCTTGCAGTGTCGACATTCGAGCAGTCGTTTGGTTCGTCCTGCATCGATGTCCATGGGCTGTCCTTGTCCTCCATATGTTTGGGCTGGTGTGTAGTGTTCTGATGTGGTATGAGTAGGTCGTTGTGGCGGTGCATGTTGTCGAGGCGGTATAGGCTTTCCAGTGTGAAAGGCGCTGAATCTCGTTTTTTCTTCTTCGAGTGCCATTTCTATGTTGTATAGCCTTTGCTTTACCGCGTCGTATTGATTTGGAATGGGTATTCCTCCTCGATACAGTTCTCTGGTGATCTCATGTCGTACTTGGTTTTTGAGGAGATCAATGAGTACGTTGTCCAGTTTGCGGTATCCTGCAGTCGCTGCTTTGAGTTCAAACCTAGTGAAATACTCTGTTAAAGAGTCTTTTCCTTGTCAAAGTTGTCTGAGCTCGTTGGCAGCGTTTATCTGTAGGTTTGGATCTTCGAAGGAGTTTTTTAGTTCCGTGATGAATGCACCATAGTCTTCTGTGTTTAGAGTCCCGTTGTAGAAATTGTCCACTTTCCAGTTTCGGAGCCAATCCGAAGCGACACATGATGTTCCGTCTTCCGTACCCAGGTACGAGATGACAAACCAGATCTTTTGGCTGTCCATTTGAAAGTCCTTTTCATTGGCCTGAAGATACGTGTCAACTGCTAGGAAGAATCCTTCCCATTTCGCTTTATCACCTGTGAACCTCGGTGGTTTTGCGATTTTGATTTTTGCAGCTGACGAAGTGGTTGTGGTAGGTGGAGCGGGTGGAGTATAACCGACAGGGAATGCATCTGGTTCTATGAGGACGGTTCCGGTTCCTTCTTGTCGTAAAAGAAGGGTGCCCATCATTCCCACTGTTGATTCGAATATTCGGACTATTTCTCCTATTGGTGTGTGCCTTGTTGCATTGCTATGAATTTCGTAGATCCCGTCTGCTAGCGTGTTACCTCGAACCCTGGCGAAATATTTTTTGGTCATTCACCTTCTGACATATAGGGTGAGTTCGGCAATTACTCGGGCATCAGGTTGTCCTGCTGGTGGGAAGTAATAAGGTGGTTTTGTGGTATTGATTTCGGTAGGGACCGAAGTTGATGCGGCTGCGTCCATGTCTGTCATTTTTCAAATCGAACTTTCAAAGCTGATTTGGTGGGTGTTAACGTTCTGTGTCGTGGAGTGGAGATGGGTGTTTCTTTGACTGGTAATTCTCGAAGCGAAGGTCGTGGTGTTTCTGGTTCTGGTGACTGTGGTGGCGTAAAGAAGCTTTCTTCGAAGGGCACCAGAATGTCTTCGGGGTCTTCAGAGAAAGTGTCAAGAAACTGGTATTCTTCTACTGCTTCTTCAAGAAATTCAGTTGAGATAACAATATCTTTTGGTTCGAAAGTTTTTCTGTCTGCGTCGTATCAGATTTCTGGGATGTATCTGACGTATACGTTACGATAAACGTGGTACGTTCCGTCGGGTTGTACGTGAGTTACAAAGTGGCTTGGTCTGTATATGTTATTGACGTATCGTGTTAAGTCAATTGGAGCTGATACTGGTGTTCCCCGTCTCGTTAGACGAAGTGGTGTGGATGTGCTGGGTGTAGACGTGGCTGCGATCGTGTTGTCTGATAGTGTCGTATATGGCTCTGAGGGTTTCCTCAACTGCAACTGGGTCTCTTTCTTCAATTAGTTCCTGTTGTAGGATGAAGCTGAAGAAATCTCTTTCGTCGTTGGTTAAGATGTCCAAGGACCACAATAGGTCGGCTGAGTGAATGTAGTGTGATTCTTTTTCGAGAGCTGCTCTGAGCACTCCCCAAATTTTCAAATAGTCTGTATTCGGATCGCTAAAATGTCGGCAAGTGGTTATAAACCAATCTTCCAACCGTGCCTGTGATAGATTTGCTATTCTCGTCTGAGTCTGAGCGAGCGCCGGGGCGTCTCCTCGTCTGATTGTCGTTTGCGTTTGTTGCGCCGTGTTGGTGTCTTCTTGGTGCTGTGCTGAAATGTTTCTAACTCCGCTGCGAGGAGTTTGCCTTCTTCTGACTGATATGGTTCTGACCACGCTGCGGTGTCGAACCCAAAGCTTATGTCCGTATTGATTCTTTTGTCTGTGCTGTTGTTGTCTGTGCTGGTCCCGGTATGTTTGTAAAGATGCCCCCACCTTCCTCGATTGATGTTGTCGAACCGTTTCTTAAGATTTATGAAGGTTGCTAGAGGAATGTGAGAGGTGTACTCTATCGGGTTAGTGTTGGTGCTGTTATCGACGTATTTTTTGACTTCTGGTTCAGTCTTAGTAGCGACGCTATTATACGTCTTTCTTCGACTAATCCAGTCCTGTGTGAAGAGGTGAGTGTAGTAGATTCTACTAATGCGCCCGGGCGTGTAATCGAACGGGGCTGCACCTGATGCTGTAGGATCTATGCATAGATTACTGACAACTCATCGTAGCTCTTTTGCATAGATTTGCGATAACTTTGGCAGGGCTATCGTACCAGCCAAAATGCCGACCTGGCAGGCCTCCGGCATCAAGGCAAAAACACGGCAGGCATGGCAAATCTATTTTTAATATAATGCATTAATATAATGCACTAATAATACATTTGAGATTGAGTGAGTGTTTTTGGCAGATAATAGTAGATACTAATAATAGAAACCATTGAAGATGGACCACGGGACATGCCCAGATTAGGCAAGCCATCACCGTGGGAACTTTTGAGTTCCTTATATGAACAGATGCAGGATTTCAATGTGGTTGCAATGGTGACATCTGTTTGAAGCCATCAAGGAAACATGGCTAGATTAGGACATGC
>QLOY01000801.1:12427-33435 GCA_003313965.1 Megacollybia marginata | reverse complement strand
TGCAATGACTCGGAGAACTTCCCACTGCTAAACAAATCATTGACTGTGTGAATCCGGACCATCCAGACTCGCGGCCTTTGCTTAGAGAAACCAGAGGAAGGAACAGCGCCACGAGGAGCCCATCATTGGGCGTGTAGGTATCAGGTGATGGGAAAAGCATAATTTATGTATTGAAATGGAACGCATCTTATCCTTTCTTTCGTCAATCTTTCATACGTTGTGCCTGTTCCCGCCTCTCCCGAGTTAGACAGATCGTCCCTGGCCTCACAGATCCCTAGCCTCATGATGACGTCGTCGACTGCGAGGTATGCTCGGGAGAAGCAGAAGCAGCCACGATCATGTCACCAATAGCGTCCGTTGAAGCTTTGGATTTTATGACAACAGGTTCTTCCCGCAAGTTTCCCGCGCTGACATACAAGTCAAAACATGATTTGACATAATTCCACATGGAACCTCTATCTCAGCGTTCATACTCATGTTAAATGCAATGCTGTCTATAGCATCTACAAGCCTATGAACAAGAATGAGCACACATAAATACACTTGCCAACTTGGGGCTTGGGCAATTGCCGAGATGCCGAATCTGTAAAGTTCTCAACTTCGGATTCCCTCCAGTTTTGAGCCAACATGCGTTTTACACAAATGCTAGAGATCAACAAGATGAAAACATAAATATAATAAACAAACTCCTTTTTTGCTATCAAAATGGACCGGCATTACCAAAGATATATGAAACGAACAAGGGAGTTAAAGTTGTTACAGTTGCTGTTTGGAGATAGCTCGCATATAATTTTGCTACAATTTCGGATTCTGCCACAAGGGTCTTATAAAAGGCCCCAAAGACAGCGAACCTATACTTCAGCATACCCATGCAACTTAAATCTGCTCTTACACTGTTTGCCATTATTGCTACCACTGCCGGGGTAATTCCTTATTCTGTCAATGCTACTTTTTTCTGACTGGCTCACTGCAGATACCCAACTCCCCGACGGTGGCTCCATATACAATGACTGAGAGCCAACTTGCAGATTGGCTCAAGACCACTGATGCTAATCTCACTTACATCGGCAAGGCACTTTCAGCGCGATCTGCAGAGGACACTACCATTGTATACTGCAGCTTCAGATCTGGGGATGTCTGTGGAGGTGCCTGCACCGTCTACACAGGGAATTCTGTCTGTTTGAATGCTCCCGATACGAACTGCCTTTCTGCTACTACTGATGTTTCATTCTGTGCCGGTGGCAGTTGCAATGGCGGTTGCAACCAGTATGATTCGTGTGGGACTAAGTTGGCGAATGGGTTTTGCTACACTCCTAGCACGAATTCCATTGCGGTTCCACATACTTGAGGGGTGAGTTTGTTTGATAGTTATGGATGATCATATGACTGACTGTTATCAAGTCCATCAATAAACAACAGGAAATGCTGCAATATACTTTTAACTTTGGTTTCTTTGTGTGTGTACTACTATGATGCTCAATGACATTCTTTGTCACTGTCGAAACCTGAAGTGGAAATTGACAAAACATGTGGCTCCGAATGCTGCAGGCGAATGTAATGGACAGCTGTAAGGACCGATTACATCAGTGAATGCGCAAGTTTCTTTGACTTTTGCGAAACATCTTTAAGTCAACTTTGCCTGTGAAAAATGTCTTTTGCATACCTTTGACTTTGAGAATGCCACCTTTGACTTTCAGACGACACCAAGCCCACTTTAGTTGAGCTTTATGAGTGGTACTGGTAGACGGTTCAAAGAAGTGTTCAAGTCACGTGTTTGCTCTGCGCCAGATTCCGACTTCATGGAAGGATCCACAACATAAACCCAAACTGCATGTATTGCAGGCGTATTTGGTGTAAGGGCCTGTTCGGATCACGTTGCATGCAACTTGCAACTTGCAAACTTGCAAATTCCCATGCAATATGTGACATAAAGACTATAAATAGACTGGTCTAGAATGGCCTGGAACATGATGAGATCATCCCTATGACACATCTTTTCCAATTTAGTTCAGTGCCTAAGAGCGTCTAAACTTATTCAGAGCGTCTAACTTATTTTTGGCCTGCTGTTATTTGTTTGTCTGAAAATAAGTACATGAGAATTTGTTTCAGACCCTTCTAGACCAATCTATTTATAGTTTTTATGTAAGATATCACATGGGAATTTGCAAGTTTGCAAGTTGCAAGTTGCATGCAACGTGATCCGAACAGGCCCTAAGGCCATTCGTTCTACTTTGCTTATCATACTTCCATTTTGTCTCCCATTGTCCAGGTTCGACACCGTGGCTTGCCATCCAAGGGGCCTCCAGACCGGAAATCCCGAACCAGACATAGGTAGGTCCATCAGGTAGGTCCTTAAAAGTTTTCTCCACATACCTTAAATCTCTGCATCCTGCACCTCCAGTGAGCTGGATTGCATTACTGAGTAGTCAGGAAGGGACTCCAATTCAATTCTATTGTTCTACCCACTGTCCAAGACATTCTGAAACAGATTAAGTAAGCATACACTGGTGCGATGGCTGTGAAGACTCTGATACCAATAAACACTTACAACAGTTTTGAAAGTATCATATACTATATTGCTATTGTATCTAAATGAACTGAGCTGATTGTAACTGCAGGGGCAGCATCAAGCAGGGGCGGAGCCTATTTTAGGCCGATTATGTGACCTTAAGGTAGGTAGGTCCCAGCCCAAGGCCCTTAAAAACTTAATCGACGTGCGGTTCTTTTTTTCCTTTCCGGAGCCCCCTTGTTGCCATCTTTTACGTAGTCTTCAGATGCCTACTCTTCAGATGCAGCACGTTCAAAGAGAATTAAAATCGTCAGCTGGAAACGTGTTCAAGTCGTGCGCCACATTTAACAATTTAACAACGAAGGATTCACAAAGATATACCCAAATTCGAATAGATTCTCCTCCTCCAGATGGATTAGGTGCATCTAATAGCTATGGTCAGAATTGATGATTCGACCACGATTCTGACAACGATTTTGATCCGATTCTGGAACGATTCTGATGTCAGAATCATGTGAGAATCGGCGTCGACTCTGACCGTCAGGCTTTGATTTTGTGAATGTTCGTGCTCGATTCCACTGGTTTCCTCTTCATCTGTGCTGCTATCCTGTTTGGCAAGCACAACAGGCAGTTCCTTCTTTGCTCCCTTCTTAACCTTAGTATTTGCCTTAGCTTCTTTGGTTGGAACCTTTGAAGCCTTGAAAGTATGTTCTTTGTTAGTTTTCTCAGCTTTTCCATCTATTTTCTCTTTTGAGTAGGATTTCAGCCCGAGGGAGGCTCAGGGAGGAACACTACCAAGTTCAGCTGTGTATTTTACTGCTATTTTACGATGTCTGAGGGACTGTACAGTTTACATAAGAGCAAACCAACACAGTGACCTACAGTGACAGCCATGGGAAAGGCAGAATCGTCTTCAAGAATTGTGTTCGAGAATCGTGATGATTCTGATGATTCTAGGCGATTCTGATGCCATCCAGAATCGCATCAGAATCGCAGTCCGAATCATTACTGAATCATCGACTCTGACCGCCGCTAATGTGTGCCTCTAGGTTTGCATGCGCATAATTGCTTTTTCTCCTGGGTTCGATTTCCTGGCTTGCAAATCTTTTATGTATACTCTTCAGGTTCAATGTCATCTTAACCCTGTTCTGACATAGCCTAAGCATCTCAATTGTGCATCAAGTGAAGCCAATCTCAAGAGACTCAGAAATGTCTTGACGCCGTCCAAGTCTTGCTAACACTTGGAACACGGATCAAGTCTTAATAGACTGTGCGGCCTATCAGTGATGTCAGTTGTGTCCCATTACTTCCGTGGTTTGCACATTCTTTTCTTGATCCTATCTGTGCCGTAGCTCTCAATTGTCCAGATGCATAAGTATCTTTTATCGCGGGGTGACATAAGCGCTAGGGCCCTTATTACTAATACTTTGTGGCATGTGCTTACCTCAAGAAACAACCTCCCCTCGATTCCAGCCTCAACGCTTTTTATGCTGATTCTCAAGAAATGTTCATATTCTTCTCATCAGCCTCAAAACATGTCATTCGGCTGCCAACAAACAGTCAAATCGGGCAACTACCTCATGCAAGCAAGTGAGCGCAGTTGGAGGCTCGTAGAATCGATGTAGATGGACGCAGAGAATCAGAATATGCACAGAATACGATTTGGTACATATATTTGTTCTTTTCACCCTTGCAGTGCTGCTAATACAGTCGTTCAGAACCCTGCCTTGCCTCTGTAGATGTTCTCTGACCCGCCGTTCCATTCCAAATCCTTTACACTGTCACTCGTAGCCTCAAGATGACTCTTTGAATCATTTCTGAAGCAACATGTGAACAAAATACCGTGCTACCCACCCTTCATCAAATTCAGTCCAAGGGACCGACAAACTCGAATTTTCATCATTTTTCTAAGGCCAATGAGGCTGTGAAGGCTATATAAACATGTTGTACTATTAAATAGTCTAGTAGCACGTCGCCATCACGTCGAATAAATGTCGTTTTTAATAAGTCATTCACCTCTAAAAAGACCGTGAGAAAACAACAGACTAAATCCACATCGTCACGTCACAATGAAAAAAACGATCGTGGATTCGTCTAGCTAGGAGAGACTAACATGATGTTACCAGGCGTGTTTGACATAACGGTAATACGTCAGTTTGGCATCGGGTTGTTTTTCATATCTCATTGTCTGGGTTCGATTCTTGGCTTGCACATCTTCTGCTTGTATTTTTTGCAAGTTCAAAGTCTGTCCTGTAGCCTAAGCCTCTCTACCCTAACACAAATGCATAAGTATCCTTGAGTCGAGCCAATTCCCAAGAGAGACATCCAGTGAGCTACTGTCCAAATCTTGCTAACATTGAATCGATCCAGCACCCTTATCTTGTCAACACACCAGGAGTTGTTCTGTTCATCTCCAGTCGTTCAGTGTTCAGCCCTACCTTGCAGCCTCAGGTAGTTCAAATTTGACGTCTCCTAGGCCAAATGCACGGTTTTTCTTTTTACTTGATATATTCGAAAAATACTCAGTGCATTTGGTGTAATGGCAAATGCAGCTGTGTACAGAGAGGATTTAATGTTTTGTCTCCCATTGGCCAGGTTCGATTCCATGGCTTGAACATATTTTACATATACTCTTTAGACGCCAACTTTGAGTTCTCACTGGCATATATGAAGCGTCTCATGTATGAGTATTAGGGCTCCGTGTAAAAGTCTGGACTTTCTAACTCCGACTTTTTAACCTGTTATTAACTGTGTTAATAACAGTATTTCACTCAAGGGTTTAGGAGGCCTGTTAGAAAGTGTCTCAAGCTGTTACAAAGTCCATATGACTCAGATGAAAAATACTAATAGGTAGATCATTGGCTGAGATTCAGAACCAAATGGGGGTTTGTTGAATCAATTTTAGGCATCAGCTAGCAAGACTGTCATTTGCAAGTCATTTGAACACATACATTAAATAGCACTTTCAATCTGTACCTGTCTGAAATTTGGAAAGACTCAGCTTAACTAACACCAGAGTAACTCCACTCCAGCTGAAAATGCATCTAGAAGTGATCTAGAGCCACTCTTGAGTTTCTAACTAGTTAGAAAGTCTTTTCTCACTTGTTTTTAACAGTTTCTTGCTGTTAGTTAGAAAATAGTTAATAACACCTGTTAAAAAGGGGTCTCAGACCCCATGAGTTAATAACTTGTTATTAACTCAGCCAATACTTTTACACTGAGCCCTAGTGCAGTGGTTCTATTTACAACTTAGATATCGCTCAAATTCCAAGCGGCACGTGCCCTCCGTATATTGCTCCGATACCAATCCGATACACCAGTTCAATTTTCAATCCCAACCAATTACACGGACGGCTTCTTCTTGGCTTCTTCAATGGGTTGAGCCTTCCTATTTTCATCCAGAGATGTCCTCAACCTAGGCTGTAACTGCTTGGATAAGAGACGTGGATTACATTCATGGTATGCTTTTCTCGTATCTTGTCTCAAGCTAACGCACCAGTCAGCCAGTTCTACCCTCAGATACACCTTGAAGTGAGAACCGACTAACGCCTTGCATAGAAATGCCACAACGCTACTAACGCAAGCGCTATTGGAGGAGGATCTACTAGGAACACCGGAGTGTGTAACTGCACACCGAAACGGGCATCCACATCTATCATCAAACATTACAACCTTTCTTCTCCTCAAGGTCCGCCGACAGCACCCTGAAGGTGCCACCACCCGCGACGGCTGTGTCAATTCTCGCTCACGTCTCCCAAATCAGGCTGCCATACCTCCTTGCAAAGTCAAGCGGGTGCAGTCAGTCATTCGGGGTATAGTATTCTTCCCTCTTACCCGCTTGTCCCTCGTCTAATGTCTTGGATAGCTGTACGCCAACTGACGAAGGTCTTCTTTTGGGCATTCCCAATCACTCGGCCACAATTTTGAACAGACAACTGACAACTCCCACTGCCAAATGACCGCGTCTTGGGGGTATACTTCCTTTTCTCCGCACATGTCTCGTCTGATGTTTGGTAGATCCACGACAAGTGGCGCTCTCGTACCTAGGGTCGCTACCACTATAGTACTAGCGTCTTGGACAGACAACGCCAACGCCAGCGTCTCCAAACGACTGCGACATTCTTCGGTTGCGTAGTGCTACAATTTGCTTCGCGAGCAAAGTCACTGCTGGCATCTTCTTAGTATTCGACTGCGGAGCAAAAGGTTGTTTTGGTTACCCGCAGTCAGTCAGTCAGTCAGTCAGTCTCCCTTACGCGAACGTCTCTAACGCCTGACTAGTTTGCTTTCCAATCAACAACCAGGGTTGTCAGATACCCACTACAAGGGAGGTGGATATCCCGGCCAGCCAGGGCCCAATGGTAGGACACATTGGATAGATATCACACCGGTCGGGTATGTTCATCTCACATCCTTCACATCACCTGTCTAACGCCTTGAACAGGCACCCATCCTCACTCGAGCCTCTATGGGCATTCCGGTTGCGGTCAGGTTCCGGTTGCTTCTCAACGCCAAGACAGAGAACAAGATTTACAGTCGCATGCTTCCACACCTTGTGAGTGCAACCTACATCTATTTCGGGCCGAGTACGCAAAGCACTTTATTGACTAGTAGATATACGGATGGTAGTACAGAATGTTAGCTACATAGTAGTCTGATGACGCGGGCAGTGACTGCACCGTTTGTCACAACCATGTTTTCTTTCAGCTACGACACCTCCGAACGCTTCAAGCTCAACAACGATAGACCACTCAGGCTGTCCAAGGGTATCGGCGTCGAAGATGCGGCGGATCAGAGGGTGGAATAAATGCGGAAATTGCGATATAAGTCATGTAAAATTCGGTAGGTACGTGTTTCGACACACACACCTGATTTGGACAAGATTGTTCTTCGACACACCATTGCGATCTTAGACACACCGTGTCAAGTGTGTTCTTCACATTGCAAGTTAGACACACGTTTCAGGTCCTGATCTTAGACACACCACCCAAGTTAGACACGTTGAAAAAAAACGTCGAAGTCCCAAATTGAGTCACATGTTTTCTTTCAGCTTAGGAGGACAGTATGTCAGGCTTCTACTTGTAAGCAAATTGGTTGGAGGAGGTAATATATGTATAAAGATAAAGCCTACTATCTAAGATAAAATCTGGTCTACAACAGATGCTGGAGACAGAATAAGTATGCCTTCGCAGTCACAACAAACTTAGCCAAATAAAGTCACATGTCCAACATCGTCAGCTTTGCTCGTAGCTCCGCCTGAAGGTAAAGGTGCGTCAGTTCAATAATCGACTAATAAACTGTTCTGACCTTAACTCTTCTCAGATTTCCAACCGGTTACACTGGCTGTGCATCACGCCGTGCACGTTTCCGAGCCGGCTCGTATTCTTCATCTGGGTCCAATGATGCGCGTTTTCTTTCGACGGAACTGCTGGGAGAAGTGGGAAGAGCAGGTAGGCGAGGTAGATCAGTTGGTGATGATGGGGGTGCCGGCTCGAGTAGCATTGCGAATGGATCAATAGGGCTTGCAGGACCAGACTGCAATATGTCGACATTATTGCTTAATGACCAGTCGTTGACTTCCGGTACATTGGTGACTTTCATGAGTGAGAAGAATGAGTCCCAATCCATCTGAGGTTCAGTGGCTGGATCCATGTCGACAGGTGGTGCAGCAGTTTGCGGCTCAGGAGTGTCGATGCTTCCGGATGAAGATTTCGTGCTCAGGCTGGCGCTTGTTGCCGGAAAATGCGCTGAGGAGAAAGTCTTTAGTCCTGTGGCATGTAGACATCAATAAACTGGTGTTGAGAGGAGCGACAGTACACACCATGCAATCCATTCTTACTTGGCTCAGTGCTGCTCCCGTTTACACGTCCACTAGAACTTGAGGAGGCACGATCGCATTTTGCTCGTGAACTCCTCTTTTGTGAAGGTTTGGCACAACCTAGGGCTTGAGCATCTCGCTGGGCCTCAAGCTCCTTCTGAGCTGCTAGAGAAGCCTTGCGCTTTGCCTTTTCAGCATTGATTTGGAGTTGAAGGTCAGTCTTCTGTTCTGATGCCTGTGCTTTGGAAATTGTGGTATTTGCTCGTTGCACATTGTTTGACATGCGGTAAAACAGGTCGTTGTTTCGTTTCTTGCTTGCACCAGTGTCGAGGGCAATACTAATGGATCGGGCTGTGTTCTCATCGACTTCACGAGCCCTGTTTGCGGTACTGTTAAGTCAGGACAAAGGCGAAAAACACACCACACGTACGAGAGAATGGCATCTACAATGGGCAAACCGGTTCCTGTCAACTGGTTGTTCCACTTGTGCTGGCCTTCGCTGGCATTTACTGTAGCTGGAGTAATGTCAAGCCATTCTTGAGGAAGCGGAGATAAGCCCTTGCAAAGGCACGGAAGAATGTATTTGCTGTTGTATTTGTGCGTCCACCAATCTATCCACTGTCAGTAACAAAAATCATACAACAAGGCTTACCCAAGATTTTCTTGTGTCCAAGGCCGTGAATGAAACGATTAAACTCTTCAACGGCGTCATGTGAGTCCAAGTATGGGAAATCCATAATCCGCTTGAAGTCCGCTGAAGAGACTAGGCCTTTGAAATCCAGTGGTGCCCTAAAGACGCATTGGCTACTATGGGAGAAAGAGTGATGTGGCAAATACCTTTTTCCGTGTACCATACAAAGTCGGATCAAGTATGGAATGAGCTCTTCAGGAGTTACATTTGCGGGAATTCCACTATATGCGGGATCTCTGAGCCACAAGTATCAGCGATTACTAGCTATTCCTGTCTCGTTTTGTCAGGCCTGGTTTGATTCTCGTGTCAATTTTGAATCAATTTCAGTGGTCCTTCTGGTAAGTGGCTCGTAACTATACAGTGTGTCGCTGCTCTGAATACTCCCAACACTTAGATGCATCTACTCCTCCCACTCCTCCATAAGTCAAATGCCTTCTCACTTCGTTACATGACCCCAGCCACGCACTGCAGGCTGGGCCGCATCCTCGTCAAATTCCTTGTATCCGTGCATTCATTGGCTGCAAAAGATATCAAGTAACGTATTCCAGAACCAACGGAAGCCGAGCGTATTGATACAAATTCAACGTTACATCGTCTTCGGGTACCATGCGGTAAATATCTGATTCTACAATGTATTTCTGACCCTGATTCTTTCAGAATATGTGTTCAGTACACTCAAGTTCAGTCCCTCCTTTGTCTGCTCTATCTGCCGATGACTGTACGTGCTCCGCCACAGACCTCTCCAACACCGAACGACATCGCTGTACCGCCCAATGGAGAGAAGTACAGAATATACTCAGGATGTAACTCCTTGCAAAGTCAAGCGAGCGGATTCCCAGTCAGTCAGTCAGTCATTCAGAGTCTGCTTCTCTGTTACTCACTCGTCTTCTCGTCTAACACTTTAGATGTATGTCAACTGACGAAGCTCTTCTCTTGAAGATTCCCAATCATATTCACCTCGAGCAGACAACCAATGACACAGAGTCTCCCAAACGATCGCCTCGGGTATTGCTGCTCTTTCGCTGCACATCGCTTAGTCAGTACTAGTCAGTCAGCACTCAGTCGAGTGTGGTATGTCCCTGTCTCTCACGTCTCTCATCTAACGCGTGGAGTAGAATGATGTTACACCAACCGCTGACCTTCATCAAACACCCTCCCCAAACGACAGTGAATGCACAGGCTGCAGCCGGTGTCTGCACCTCAATTGCGGAAAAGAAGAGAGGTTCAGGGTCGTCCCGTCGGGTATCTTCATCTGACATTCTTCGCTTCACCTGTCTAACGTCTTGAACAGGCAGGCGTCCAAGGCTTCATCTGGAGTTTTATCGTCTCCCTTTGCTGTCAAATGTTACACCTCATTAGACATCGTTAGGTGCCAGTGGTGCCACCAATCGACGGCTACGACATACACACAGATGCGATACTCAGGGGCTCATTCACGAGGAGAGCCATAATCGGTCGAGTATACTTCTTTCTGGCCCAGGTCTCAAGTCTAACGCCTTGGATAGAAGTACCCTGACACCGCCAAGGCAAGTGCTGTCGCAGTGTGAAGTCAGCCGCATTCACGTCTGTCGACGGTTGTGTCAGTCTTCATTCTCACTCACGTCTCCCGAATAACACTGTGCGCCGACTGACGCGGAAACTGTGACTGCTGCTGGTACCACAAAGTCAAGCGCGATGGATTCCCAGTTAGCCATTCGAGGTATGCTTCTCTTCCTTACTTGTACGTTTCTCGTCTAACACTTTGGATAGATATACGCCAACCGACGCTTGCCCCCTCGAGCTCTTCGCTTCTCAATCATCCAGCTGGCTCTCCTCTCACGTCCTTATGTACAGGAGGCAGGATGGGACATATGCCACGGCTCCTCGTGTTCGCAATCACAATGTACGGGTCGCCACCTTGACGGTTCGCTATCAGTCAACCGGTTGTTCCATCACGTCTGTTCAGCACAACGTCCATGTTAACGCCGACGTTCGTGATGTCCTCGGGTTGCGTAGCACCACAAACCCCTTTGCAACAGAGTCACTACTGGCATCATATGCCGAGGAAGGGGTCATTTGGATGTTCATAGTGTCCCCTCTCAGGCTAACGCCTGCGGTGGTACATTCCTCTTTCTCCCTCACGTCGTTGCCGCGTTGGACAGATGTTATAACCGACATGCCTTTCCACGTTGCACAGTCTGAAACCGCATGTCTGCACCGCAATTACGCAGGGTCGCCCGTTTGTATATTCATCTCACCTCCCTTCGCATCGCCTGTCTAAGGCCTTTCCTTCTAGAAGGAAGATGCCGATTCAATCCTTTCATTACTGAGTGCGAAGGGTAATAGTACAGAATGTAGTTCCGTATATGGGGTACACTGCCAGTAACTCTGGTCCCAATTTCTAAATGGGGAGGAATATGGCTATGTTTGCACTGCCCTATTTTCTACAGAATAAAAACAAAGAAATGGATTTGGACTGAGTTTACACTCTCTACTATGGATGGTAACAACATCACTATTCCCCAGTACATTACAGTGATTACACCTCCAATTAATCTGATGATAGTCAGCACCACATGGACTGGAATACTCATACCCCTCTTTATTTTGCTGCTCTTTTTCTCAAACCAAAAGTTGCGAAAGTCTCCCATTTTTCTTCTGAATCTGCTCTCTGTTTCTCTGGGAATTGCCTTTGGTGTTGTCAGCATGATAACATGTGTGAGCATTCTATGCAAAATGATCTCTTCCTCAAAAGCTCATATAGTTGTTAAACATCCATATTCTCAATTCAAGCCTACCCTGTCAAGTGAGAATATTGACAACCTATGTCACACTTCAAGGTGTTATCCCTATTTTTGTTGATAGTATACTCATGTTCAGGTACATCTTCTCACTGCTTTCCACTTGAGTCTACTTACCATCTAGGCTTTATATTATTTATCCCTCAAGAATGACAGCAAACCATCTGCTGGTAATCATACTCACTCCACCCATTCTTTCAAAAATGCTTCGGGTTACCAATCTTATACTATATATGGTCAAAGTTGGAAAAGCTATAGATGTAGCTGTGCATGGGACCACTGTGGCTTCAACAGAAAGTTTCCAGGTACTTTTGTACACACCATATACCAAGATTGAGTATTTTATGCAGATTTTTGATAATTGGTATGTCTCCTAATTCTATACTTTATGCCTGTTCAGTTGAAGTTTGCAGTTATGCTTCTGGCTGGTTCCTCTGGAAAATTGGTCAAGGCCATCACTGGCAAAACACTGACTCCTGTGGTACTGTCAATTCCTAAAGCACAGCTAATGGGTTAACTTCATGATACAGCTGTTAGCTATGGTGGCAGAGCACAGGATGCCTTAAAACAGTTGTTCTATCTTGGTCTCTCTAGTTTTGTTTTTCCCTGCATACTCACCATTGCACAAGTGATTATGGTTTTCCAGTGTCTTGATTTCTTTTTATGGTGTAAGTGGTTCTCTATACTTTGCTGATATGCTCAATTCTCTGCTCAGCATATGTCTTATTCACAAATATATATGTGCAGATTATTGGTGTCCTGTTGGCTACACTTTGGACTGCACACTGTAAATGGTCAGATAGCCAGATAGATGAGGTTGGCAGGAACCAAATTTCATCCATTTCATTCCAAGTGGATCAATCCAGTGATTCCAGAGCAGAAGTGGGTAAAAGAACAGAAACAGAGACAGCCCTAGTGGCAATGACAGCACCATAATGGGAAGTAAGCTATTAAAAAACTGACAGGAAATTAATGACACATCTGATACAGATTCTGTAGCACAGTCCTGTGAAGATCAAGGGGAATGCGGGATCCGAAAATTGTACCATAGCTGCCGATCTCAGCATTGGGCAGGGCCCCCTCCCCCCCCTCCTACCTTATATGGTAATTTCCCAGCACGTGCATGTACCCAAATTAGATATATTGACTAGATACAGTTTTTGCCTAACACTTGCGCTTTTTTGAAGGACCACAGGGTGTTCATCAGCCCCTTCTCATAGTCTCATCACTGGTTGTCAAGGACGATGATGCCATTTCGACTGGCCTGGCTGTGAAGACTCGGAATTTGTTATTGTTACTACACTTACCATTGTTCAACTCTGTTCTGTTGGCAGTGGAACGACTGGTTCAACTAGTTTGTTCAACTCAGAGCCATTGGGACCAGCTACTACTCACTTCTTTTTGGTCATTGTGGCTGCATAGCATAGAATAAGCTTTGTACAACCTTATTTCAACTGTAATACTGTATTTATCTGACCGGAAGTTCCTTCCCACGGCTTTTACATAAGTGTCCCCACTTACACCAGTATTCTCAAGGTTTTCTTTTTGACTTTTTGTGCTTTCCAGCTTGTCAACAAGCTAAAAAGTCGAAAAGTTGACAAGGCAAGGCCTGACAGGTGGCGACAGCACAGGAAAAGCTACCAATTTTGACATTTTATGTTAGCTTTTTAGCTTTTTGGCTTGTTATGTAGTTCACCTAATCAGAGCTTTTTTGAAAACATACCCTAACTTTTTTACTTGCAGCTTTTCGGGCTTTTTTGCCTTGCTATGCCTTGAGCAAGGCGAAAAAAGCTTTACTCGAGAAACCTGATGTAGCTCCGGGTTCCCGACCTCAAGAATGGGGGGGACACCTTAGTTCCCTAAGGTTGGGTGTACTGCTGTTATGTAGTCTGTATAGCACAGAAACCAGTGTTGTTGAACATGGAGCACATCCAGCATGCAAGCAGTCTTGAAACAAGAAGTATGGTGCCAAAAAATAAGATTGTGCATAGCAATAATGATTTTGGTTGCACATGGTCGAGTCTTAGTGCCTGGGCGCCCATTATGTAATTAAGTGCCTGTCCCCCCCTTAGTTCCCGACCCTTGAGGTGGGGGGGACTGTCCCCCCTTTTTTAGTTCTGTTCCCAGTTTGAGGGGACAGGGGACAAATTTTGGATCGGATAAATACAGTACACTAATCTGACATGCAGCACATGCTCTGGACCTTTCCGGGAGCTGTTCGGATGCCAGGTACATAACATCATTTCAGTGAGACTGGACCCCTCCCCCCACCCCCAGTCACAGGATTGGATCCCACCTTCCTCTTGGTGAAGATAATATCTATGAATGTTTCTATATAGTTAGATTGTCCAAATTATCTTTAACAAAAGACTACTTCCAAAATTACTGCAACAGTGTTCACATGTCTATTCATGTGATGCCTCCACAAAAGAAGTGTGTACCACTTACTTCCAGAGTCTTCATGTGAGGATGTACTAGAGAAAAACTCTATTGAGTCTCTAGATTGTGTTCCTCTAGAGTCTATGTGACAGTAAATTCAAATATATAATTGATTAATATTCTAATATTCTCACATAAGCCCTTATAGGTTTGTAATGTGATCTCATCAATTTGGGGATGCATACCTGCATAGACTGGATCACAAGCTGCTGGGGCTGCAAAAAATATAGGGGACATAGCACAATCCCTAACACCATAATGGAGGACCTTGATAAGGCTGGAATAGGCTGGAGGTAACAATGGTAAGTAAAATCATAACTAGTCCTTCAATTCTTCACATTCAGCTACCAAACTTTTTCATAATATACTTTACATACTTCATCATAAAACTGTGCTATGGATTTTGCCCAAGTGTCTTGAAAAATATTCTAGAAATGTGCTGATGCTCCATGCCTCATTTTGGTAGTGTGACTGTGACTGTATGTGACGTTTACTGACTCTGTATGACAGATACCTTAAATATATAGCAATGAAGCTCTTTCTTACCCCCATCAATAGTAAGAGGTTTCCAACAGAGAAGGTCAACATGAAGGTTTGAAAAATGGTGTAGAAAGTCTGTTTTGATTTGATGCCAGCTGTAGTACAGATCAAAAAATTATGTTTCAGGTGAGAGTATTCACTGGCTTCTACATATCATTGTTGTTTTGAGAACTGCAATCTCAGAAACACAGGTTGACACTCCCAACAAAGCCAGTTCATCCAAAGATAAGCCCATAGATCATTATATGTGTAGATTTGACTCATATATGGCATCCAGATGATTTGCTGCATAACCTGGTATCATTGGATGTGCACAGTATCTTGATATTGGCTCCCAGAATTGTGGAGCACCATCACCTCTTACAGACAATATGAAACTGTCCTGTGAGGAACAAAGCATTTCTATGTGTTTTAGAGGGGATTTGGATTGATTCAAGCAGCTACTAGGAGACACAGTCTGACCCAACATACAAACATGATTTTTGGCAGGTCTGGGGACCCTCCCCACATGTGATGTCCTGGGTCACAATGCCACCACCTTGCAATCTCACATTAACACTTTTGCCTGATCTCTTTTGGCCTGCCCTCCTTGACCCTATACAATGGGTGTGTCTGATCACTTGTCAGCCTTCCCTGCACACTCAGGAAAGATCCCTCAAAACCCTCTACTTACTTCATATCTCCTGATCACTTCTGACATGTCTTTTGCACCAACTCGGGTCCTGCATCCTGAGACCCTTCTCCTTTCAGGATGCATCTTTCATTAGGGTTTCCCCTCAATTGGTTACTGAGTAGGATCTTTCCTTCCCCCTCACACTGGCTATTGATTCCAGCATACATCATTTACTTCCCTGCTTCCCCCTCTTAGCTTGCACAAAGCCTAACTTGTCTGTGATCTGTTCATCTGTCACTCAACCTTATCTACAGCTAAGGACCTATTCCTTAGCTTTCAACAAGAACATGCAGATTAATTCTGACAAGGGACCTGTCAGTTGGCTATTTTCCTCCTCATGTCTCCTTAGCTTACATTTGCGATACAGATGTGATCCGCTCATCCATCACTCATCCTTATATACAGCTAAGGACTTAGCTTACAACAAGAACATGCAGATTGATTGTGACAAGGGACCTGTTGGTTGGCTATTTTCCTGTACCCAGGGTAGTCAGCCAGTTGTTGCTGTGTCAATGCCGTAGGGTGTGCCGCAACTGCCTCAAAACCTGAGTCACTACTGGCATCTTATCTGACTGCAGAGGAGGATCGGATGCTCACAGTCACTGTCTCTCCTTTTCAAGCTAATGCCCAGAAAGCTGTCTCAACCAAATGCGAGGTGGAGATTCTGAACTCTGAATTTGTGAGATAAGTACCATATTATTCAACAAAAGGTTCAAGTCCTCACCTTTAGGTTTAAAGCATCAATAATGGGAGTGGCAACCTTGTGCTACAACACTTCCAAAACAAAATGAAAACCCATCAAAGTGTCAGATAGCCTATGTGCTTTGCAAATAATTTTGCTATGAATTTGCTCACTAAAATTGTCAACAAGGTCAGTCTTCACAACAATATGTTCAGAACCCAGGTAGGCCTGCCTGGCCACCCGGATTCCATTACTTGCTTGAGTAATCCAGTGAAGCCTTGTCAAATCATTAGAAGTGAGATGGGGGATCGGGATATGTCTAACACCCTCTGTCAGGCATTGCATCCTGAGCCACTTGCACTAAGCATTATAACTGGCCCATTGGAGGCTGCTCGCTGAAGCTTGCTGAAGGGTTTAGGGAGCAAAAAGTGTTCAAATCCAGGCAACTCTCTCACTTGTGCCAAATATGAGTTCCACTCCTCAACTAAGATATGGCAATGCTTGGCCTCTTTGTCCATGTCTCTTGTCTTTGTATTTGTAAGGAGTCTGTTGTGAGTGGAACCACGGTGTGATGCATGTTCAAGTGCTGAAGATATTTCTTGAAGTCTTGTTGCAATTGCTGGCTTAAAGACTGCAAGATTGTCAAAGGGAGTATGCAGATGTAATGCTTGTGTCCAGAAGACTGCCCTAGCTGCTGAAAAAAACTCAACAGTTGTTTCAAGTCTCCCTGAGCCAATTGCCCAATTGGAAGCTTCAGATGCAAAACCCTTTGCTTGGGCCAAGACATCCTGCCGTGTATGAAGACTCATGTCAAGGGAAGCCAGAAGAGGAAGAAGATTGATTGCATGCTGGAAAGCTTCTGGAGCAGAGGGGTGACTGAACTGGGTAGCATAATATGCCCATCGGCATGCACAAAAATGTCTTATAGGCAGTGAAGACATGTTACTTGCTGAGGCATGGTGGAACACATCCATGGCATTGTCAAGAATGCCAGACACCTTTTTGCATCCATAGAGGAGGATGAGAGCATTCCCTAGATGGAAAAATATATGTGCTTGTTGTGTGTGATCTGGAGGAAGCACATCTACTGCTTTCTTGGGGAATGAAATGGCCTCTTCAAGGTCATTGAGCTCTCCCTTCTGCTCAAATCTTCTGTAGAGTCCTTGACCAAGATCACAGAGTGAACAGAATCAATATGGGTGAAGTGCAGGTGTCAACTTCAATGCCTGTTGACAATATTCAATAGATTCTTCAAGGTCATTGAGGTCTCCCTTCCAGCTGAAGTGTGTGAAGAGTGCAGAACCAAGGTTTGCAAGTGCAAAGGACTGATCTGAGTGAGGTGTAAGGCTCAGCTGCAATGCCTCTTGATAGTATTTGATACTTTCCTCAAGATCATGGAGGTCTCCTTTCAATTCAAATTGTGTGCAGAGTGCAGAAGCAAGGTTATTGAGTGACACAGATCGATCTGGGTGAGGTACAGGTCTCAGCTTCAATGCCTGTTGATGACATTCAATGGATTCCTCAAGGTCATTGGAGTTTCCATTCTGCTCAAATCGTCTTAAGATTACACAACCAAGGTTATTGAGCACCTGGGATCGATCTGAGTGACTTGCAGGTGTCAGCTCCAATGCCTGTTGAGAGCATTCAATGGACTCCTCAAGATAATTAAGGTCTCCCTTCTGCTCAAATAGGTGTTGGAATAGATAAGCAAGGTTACTGAGCAAAGTAGGTTTATGTAGGTAAGGTGTGGAGAGTACCTCCCTTGCCTGTTGATAGTATGCAATAGATTCCTCAAGATCATTAGGGTCTCCCTTCTGTTGAAACCGTGCAGAGAGTGCAAGAGCAAAGGCATCTAGTGAGTGGCATCGACCTGGGTGAGGTGCAGGTGTCAGCTCAAGTGCCCGTTGACAGTATACAATGGATTCCTCAAGGTCATTGAGGTTTCCCTTATGATAAAACTGTCTGAAGAGTGCAGAAGCAAGGTTATTGAGTGAGGTGTATCGATGTGAGTGGGTACAGGTTGCAGCTCCAATGCTTGTTGATGGTATTCAATGGATTTTTCTAGGTCATCAAAGTCTCCCTTCTGACTAAATCGTGTGGAGAGTGTACAAGCAAGGTTATTGAGTTGCATGGGTCGATCTGGGTGAGATGCAGGTGTCAGATTCAAGGCCTGTTGATGATATTGAATGGATTCCTCAAGATGGTTGAGGTCTCCCTTCTGCTTGAAGCACATGGAGAGTGCAGAGCCAAGGTTATTGAGTCAGAGGGATTGAGCTGGGTGAGATGCAGGTGTCAGCTTCAATGCCTGTTGATAATATTGAATGGATTCTTCAAGGTCATTGATGTCTCCCTTCTGCTTGAATCTTGTGAAGAGTACAAAAGCAAGGTTATTGAGTTGAAGGGATTGATCTGGGTAAGATGCAGGTGCCAGCTTCAATGCTTGTTGATGATATTGAATGGATCCTTCAAGGTCACTGATGTCTCCCTTCTGCTCAAATCATGTGAAGAGTACAAAAGCAAGGCTATTGAGACTGATGGATTGACTTGGATCTGGATGAGATGCAGGTGTCAGCCTCAATGCCTGTTGATGATATTGAATGGATTCTTCAAGATGATTGAGGTCTCCCTTCTGCTCGAAGCACATGGAGAGTGCAGAACCAAAGTTATTGAGTAGTGTGGATCGATTTGGGTGAGATACAGGTGTCAGCTTCAATGCCTGTTGATAATATTGAATGGATTCTTCAAGATCATTGACATCGCCCTTTTGCCCAAATCGAGTGCAGAGTGCAGTAGCAAGGGCATTGAGTGAGTAGTATTGATCTGGGTGAGATGCAAGTGTTAGCTTCAGTGCCTGTTGATGATATTGAATGGACTTTTCAAGATCATTGAGGTCTCCCTTCTGCTTGAAGCACATATAGAGTGCAGTAGCAAGGTTATTGAGTGAGTGGTATTGATCTGGATGAGATGCAGGTGTCAGCTTCAATGCCTCTTGATGATATTGAATGGATTCTTCAAGATCATTGAGGTTGCCTTTTTGCCTAAATTGTGTGTAGAGTGCAGTAGCAAGGTTATTGAGTGAGTGGTATCAATCTGGGTGAGATGCAGGTGTCAGCTTCAATGCCTCTTGATGGTATTGAATGGATTCTTCAAGATCATTGAGGTTGCCTTTTTGCCCAAATTGTGTGTAGAGTGCAGTAGCAAGGTTATTGAGTGAGTGGTATCGATCTGGGTGAGATGCAGGTGTCAGCTTCAATGCCTGTTGATGATATTGAATGGACTCTTCAAGATCATTGAGGTCTCTCTTTTGCTCAAATCGTGTGGAGAGTATAGTAGCAAGGTTCCCCACAAAAACAGCATGATTAGGGTCCCAGGGTGGGAAAAGCTTCAGTGCTTCCTGCTGATAGGTGATACCCTCTTCTAAATCTTCTATCTGGTGCAGTTGCCAAAAACGATCATGAAGATCTTGGCTCAGATTATTTAGAAGCACTGGTCGCTCTGGATCCCATGCTGGACTACAGCTTACCCTCTGCCGCTTTAGTCTCTCGTAGTCAGACAAATCCACAATCGTTGTTGTGTTGGGACAGACAATGTGGATTGAGTCTGTTGCCAAGTAACCCCCATTTGTTGCGCCAGCTAATGCTTATGAAATCTTGTGACATGTGACCATAACACATTAGCTTCCAACCATCAATCCTATGTGTTTTCTACCCCTCCATGCCTTTGTTTTGCCTTTATCAACACTGAAAATAAACTTGATTCATTATGTCCAGCTCTACAGTCAAGCAAAAGCGAAAGTACACCAAACGGAAGGACCTCCCACCACTTGAGATTCCCGCTCTTCTCACAAACTCGGACGATAACTATCACCTTCCTAGTACTTCAAGCTCTTCACTTCATCATTCTCCCACTGTTCTTCAGCTCATTCAGCAGCATTTGGGGCCTGGCATCCAGCTAGCATCTCCAACATCTTCTCTTTCAACTACGTCACCTCAAACAAGCCCGCTTGCTCCGTTCCTCTCCCAGCAGCCTCGCATGTCTCCTTTTCCCGTCCCTAGTCGTGGTGCAACAAAGCAAGTCTTCTCCGTCGAGTATTTTTGTGATGCAGTCTACTTGAAAAGGATACAAACTGTTTGTCCATTCAGGAATTCTGCTCGTAATGATGCTATTAAGAAGGGCTCAACCCTCCATGCTTTGCCATTGAGGATTGGAAGTCATGGGCTGATGTGGAATAGAATAATTAATGAATGTATTCTGGTAGAGGTACAAAGATTATATAAGCAGGTGCCTGGCGCAACAAACAGGGTGCGACAAACATTAGACTACCGCCGCTTTTCATTGATCTTAGGGCTTGAAACCGTATCCGTACAGGTACGGTGATATGGGACCATAAATACTGGACGGTACCCGTATCGTTTCAAGTTTTGAATGGCTGCTGTACGGCCATATTTGGTACAGGTGGATATGGGTCTTTGATTGCCGAGGATCGGGCCATTGAATTGGTCTCTAAATAGTATTTACTCAATTTATTAGCTGATTTGAATATGAATTTGCATCGCGTATTAGCACGTACCTCAATTTTCACACCGTTTTTACTGGCTACTGTACGGGATACTGGTGATTTGTAAGCCATCCCGTATGGCCGATTTTTCCATACTGGGTTGTCCCGTATACTGGACGGCCGTACCCAGTATACGGGATGGTTTCAAGCCCTAATTGATCTGTTTGTCCAAGGCATCACTGCTAATGGACAGTGTGCCATTCCCTGGTGGGAGTGAGATGGCCTTATTAGATATCAGTATTCAGGGTTGCTCACTGAATGTCTACTCACTGTTGCAGGCTGTTTCATGAGAGCGGCAAGGGATGTGATCCCATGACCCAG
>QLOY01000801.1:0-12421 GCA_003313965.1 Megacollybia marginata | reverse complement strand
GGGGAGGGGGGGGTCCAGTCTTGCCGAATTGAGGTTACATATCACACATTTGGATAGCCCTCGGAGAAGCCTACAGAGTCTTTAATTAGTGTATTAGAGTCAAAATAAAAAAAGCTAATTACCAACAATGGTTGAAATGAAGTGAGTACTACAGCTTCTGTGTATCAACGAAGCCTCCTCGATCTCTGAACTTGTGTCGTCTGACAGTCCACTAGGTGTTCCATCACTGCATATTAGAAACCCTATCATTGGATTTAACACAGATATACCTTCAAGATGGCTCTGTTCATCCTGTGGTCCATCAAAAAAAGTGTAGATTTTGATTACTTAGACTTGATATGAAATTTGGTCATGTGCATGTGATGAGAAATTACTATATAAGGCAAGGGGGGGGGTCCCTTCGCTGATGCCAAAATTCACAGATGTACCTATGGTTAGTGATGTTATGGCTTGGCTTGGCCCAAAGCCACGGCTCCAGGCTGGCTCAATGTGGCTCAGGCTCACCCAAATCCAAGCCTGAGCCTAAGCCGTGGCACCTGGCTGGCTCAGGCTGGCTTCGGCCCAAGCCACGGCCCAGGTGACATTATATATCACAAATTATTCTCATATAATATATGTACTATTGATACTTACATATATATTACTTCCTATTTAAGGTGTCTAGAGTATAGAAAACATCCCAGAAGTTGTGAAAAAGATGATTGGAGGCTTCTATGTGACTTGTATGTGACATGTCACCAGCATGTCACATCCATATATAGGCATCAAAGTACTATCGATATGCATTACATAGGGATATACAGTACTACACATCTATGAGTCTAACTTGGTGCTCAGACAATACTAATTCTCCTGCAGAACTATCCTATATATGGTCCCCTTGTGGGCCATGGCTCAAGAGTCAAGCCACGGCTTGTGGCTTGGAATATCCTGAGCCTGGGCCGTGAGCCGATATGAGCCTAAGCCATGGCCCATCAAGCCGTGGCTTTAGCTGGCCTGGCCTGGCTGGCCCAGCGGCCTGGGCCAAGCCTATAACATCACTACCTATGGTAGGATAGTCGGATCCCGCACCCCTTGGAGAGCGGATTGATCCATGATTGATCTGAATTACTTTGTGGCACTATTTATACAATACAGCCATGCTGTGTAAAGTTTACAGCACTTGCACAGCTATTTAATACAGTGACGATGCCCCATCTACACATGATGGAGTCATACTTAGATTCTTCCAACTGAGATCTGCCGTAATGGTGACCAAGGTCACGAAACACCGAACTTACCGTCTCCATCGTTCGCCACGGGCCCAGCCCGCCGTTAATTGGTACGTTTTCCTTTCAAACTGTGACCGGCCAGAAATGGGTGCATTACAGGATAATACCGCCTCCCGTAATTATGCACCATTTTGGGCATTTCGTCGGTATGCAAGTACAAGCGGCATTCAGGCATGAGGCTGCAGAGAGGCGAATACAAGTGACGGAACAACGAGCGGTGAGTGTTTATAAGCCATATGCCTCGTGTATAATGCTTGCAGCTCCTCTTTCCATGGCCACCACATCGCTCTGCGAATCCCTTGCATATGATACACAGCACCATGTACAGATCACCCGCCAGACTACACTCAGCACTCTGCATTTCTATATGGCTGGTACGCTTATAGAATATCCAGAAACTAGCCCTCGAGGTGTTGGTCATCTGTTTGAAGTCAGCCTTGATTCGTGGTTGCATCCTCAATCAGTGTTTGCATATTCTCTCAGCAAACCCGACGGTCGTTCTCAGCTCAGCAAACCATTGACTGCGATGGTTCCAGATGCGGAAGGCAAGAAAGTGCCCTGTCGTGTATACCATGCTACTTGTATGTAGGAATACATCAATTATCTGACTTGGCTGTTCAAACTTTTGCTCTTTCCAAGGCCAAGGCTCGAAGGCATGTCCGTATGGTGATATTGATGAGCTGAAAACACCTCACACTTCGCCAACATGCGCTGATCTGACGCGTCAACTGCAACTTCAACAATACATGGATGCAAACACACATTTCCATCTCGTCTTTTAGAAAACTTTTGTGTTATGGTCTGCTCTTCGCAAGGTAGGCTGTACGGCTCCCCTTGCTGAAGAGACGCACTATTTTGGAGACGAAGGTGCCGAAAGGCTTGAAAGGCTTGAGATGCAAGCAAAGGCTCGGCGTGGTCACAATTATAAACAGCCAAGGTGTGAAGGACGACTTTTACTGGAATACAATCAGGCTGGTAAGGCTTATGTTCAGTGAGATAAGCATTATTACATGCTCACTCATGTATTGATCAATGCGTCCTTTTAGATGTGAACATTATCACCACTTATACAGTCGTGATCATCTGATTGATTTTGATGTGGGTAACGGCCTTTACGACCTGGAATATTTAGAAGCACTCTTCCAAAATAATATGGAAGATGATGCAGCGATGGATGGTATTGGTCCCCGTGCCCTGTGTATGACTGTCAGCAATAGGGTTCCGTGTAAAAGTCGAAACTTTTTAACAGACACTTTTTAACCTGTTATTAACTCAGTTAATAACAGTTTTTCACTCGAGGGGTCTAAGAGGCTTGTTAGAAAGTGTCATAGTGTGTTAATAAGTCTGCAAGGCAGATTCAGGTCTCCAGGCTGCATCCTTGCATTCAGTAGTGGGCATAGAGTCTAAAATGGGATATTTCATTGAATGGGGGATATTATACATTTGAATACAAAATTTGCAAGTGACAGCTGGTAACTTAGCCCTCCTTCCCGGCCCTTCCCCAAACATGTCTGTCCCAGAAATTGAGTCAAGAGCTAGAAACACAGACAGAGGAAGAGGACAAAGCAGAAGAAGACATGGAGAAGCTTTGGGACTGATTTGACTAATTAACTATGCTGTTAATAACAGCAGTGAAAAAGGCCTTCGAGACCCACCGAGTTAATAACTAGTTCCGAGTCCTTACTTTAGTAAGACTCGGTTTATTACCCTTGCGTTTTTAAGACCCATACCTTAATTAATCGCCTTATATGGTACGGCTTCTGCTTCTTTATGACGCGCACTTCTCTTCTTTCGTGCCTGACTCACGTCAAATGAGCGCTCAATATAGAACTTAGTATAGAATGACCTCATAATGCTTATGTATTATAGATCTATATTGTTTTGTTGTCCAGTCGAAGTGAAAGGTTGGGCTGGAACACGGATCGAGTTGTCTGTTCACTATTATAGAACCTTGGGTAGTATGCCATTTTGCTGAAGTGCCAACAGTGCTGCGACAAGCACTAAATATAAAAATAGTCGCATGCCGCTATGCCAAAGTTCTGATTGTGCCGCTGTTCCGAGCATCACGTCACACTTATACCTGCTATGTACATTCTTTGCCCGTTTCAAATCGCCCCCACGCAAAGCCAAAGTGCATCCTAGTAGGTGCCATTGTTGACTCACAGATCCATCTGTGGCAGTAGCATATAAAAATGCCTGACCATTAACAAACCGTATCTACTACACAAAATTTACGTCAAAAACACCCGATAGCACAGCCTGAAGCTGTATGGAACGAGAACGCCTGATCGTGATACTCTATTGAAAGGTGGGAGAGGACGTGTTGCAGGTAAGTTGAAGTTGGTCCTGCAAAGGAAATGTTCGCTAGCAACAGATCTATCTGACTTTCTGCTTGTCCTCGCATCAAAACGCATGGCTTCGATTCCTTCGGAAGTATCCAGCTTCATTTTTTCTCCATTCCACCAGTCCAGGAGACACATAGTGAGAGTGGTGAATCGTTCTGTCAAGGAACAAAAGTACAGTTAGTACTTTTGTATGAAGTCAATAATTTATAACTTGAGGGACACGTATTGTAAAAGGCTGAGAACATCCGTACTGTGCTTTAGTCCTGAATAGTATGTGTGTGAGAACAGAAGGCGCGTACTTACAGAGCATCAAATTGTAGTCCATGATCAAGAGCAGCGTGACTAACTGGTGCCAAACGAGCCAAAGATTCGGCAATGGAAGTATTCAAATTAGCTTTGGTAAACGCGTCTGTTGCAGCTGTGAAGATAGCTATTTCATCAGACGGCAGAGGATTCCTGTGTTGCTCTTGAGGACTTGCATAAGATTGTCAAGTCCTTTTTAGTTCGGAACTAGGAACCTGTACGTTAGGACTGAACATGGAAAAAATAAGAGTATACCCAAGACTGGATAGTGTACTCCCGGCCGTCTCTCCACTGTGCAATGACTTCGGCAGTTCCTAGAATGACTGATGAGCATGATTCGAGGACTTTGTAAGACCACCGGCCTGCGGAACCCACTTGGGACTGACGAAGCTTCCTGCTTCAATGCACTGCAGTCCGGTGCGTCCAAGGCGATTGATGAGCTCTACTTTGAGGTCGGAGGTTATGACAGCCTTCTCGTTCTGAAGCCCATCGCGAGGACCTACTTCAACAGTTTTTACGTGATTTTTCTGAGGAACCACAGTTGCAAAGGTTCGTGAAGACACTAGACAAGAAATTCGGATGTAAAAGTTGGATCACATCTTGGAATTCAGACTTGAAGGTGTTGCATTTCATCAGGAAACTGGTTAGCCGACGTTTAGCGAGTTTAGTGAAATTAGTGAAATTTGGCTGGTGAGATGAGGGATGGGAAAGTTACGACATCTGTCACTAACCGCACTAAACTCGCTAATAGCACTTATAAGAGCTTATAAGCAAAACCAAAATCACTGATGGCCTTGTCACTGCAGTGAGACTGCGGCCGAAAGAACGTGTTTAGTGCATCAGGAACCTAACACTTTACTTTTTTAGCCTTGCGCAACCCTGAAAAGGCCAAAAGTCGGCAAGTAAATAAGCTAGGTCTACTTTTAGAAAAAGCTGTTTACTTGCAGCTTGTATATAAAGCCCACCCTACATCCCAATAACACTAGCTAATATACTGGAGTATGTTAAGTCTATATGACTCTAATAAGCCACTCAGGCTCTAGGAATACCATGGGCAATCATGGTATTCAAATGTCCATTTTTCGTCTAAAAGCGGAAAAAGCGGAAAAGCCAGCAAGTAAAGTGTCAAAACACTGATGTGTTGTTGTCACTTGTTGACCTACATAACTGGCAACTTGAACTCACCTTAGGCAGGTGCCATAATAAACCAACGGCTGGCCTTTCTTGTACGGACACAGTAAAGCTGACGGCTAGGGTTCCGAGGTATGTTGCAAGTCTAAAAATGAACCATCGTGCGTACCATCATCTCTGGGGACGTTCCACTCAATCTTCCAGCCAGTCCTGCTACCGACTGCTTACTGGATACGAGTAATTCCCTCTAAAAATAAAAGGTGTTGCGAGTCTAAAAATGAACCAGTGTGCGTACCATAGTGTGTGTACCATCGTCTCTGGTAAGGTTCCACTCCATTTTGTCCACTCTTCCAGCCAGTCCCGCTTGTAACCGACTGCTTACTGGATACTAGTAATTCCCTCTAAAAATAGTTGCGAGTCTAAAAATGAATTAGCATGCATACCAGTAACCATAGTCTCTGGGGACATTCCACTCCCTCTGGGAACACTGTGAGCATGTCTCCAATCTTGTTTGGTTTATCTTTTTCCAATTCATCTGCCTTCCATATTACACTCCCAAGCAAGTCGGCCCTAGTCGGACTAGTCCGAAACCCTCCACCAGCCAGTCCTTCCTGTCCATTGAAACTCCAATCGTGACGTCCTTTAGTCCACTTTCCCTATAACAGCAGGCATAGCCTTTTTACAGATCCTTATATTGGTAGGCTCGGGCACATCCTGGCCATCCTGTTGCATAGAACCATAGTACTTGTTGTCAATAATATTTTATTCACTCCTGCTTATTATTGTCTTGGCCATCAGGGGGTACATGTTGCATTTGTGGCTTCTCTTCCCAAACTACTACTATAGAGCCGGCCTCTGCTACCCCTATTTCTGTACTGATAGTAGGTCTGGCCGCTGAATGACCTGGTCTAGTTATAGTAACAATCAGCCACGATATTCATTACAGCATCTATTATTGCAGTGTCATCCACCAGTGGCTTATAAGCATAGAGCAGCCTGTAATACATACACTAAACCTATTCTTAGGCTGTCAGCCATCTGACTTGTCTTTCTTGCACTGACCCCTGAGTCCATCACTGCCGTGCTGCCTTTCAATCAACGATGGTTATGATTTTGCCTGCTTGAGGTGTTATTAGTTTCTGCCCTCTAGACTCTCCTTGCCATATTAACTGCCAGGCCTATTCCCACAGTGTTGGCCCTTGAACTAGAAGCATAAGGATCTATAATATTTAAACATCACTATATTGTTATGGTATTAACCACTGACATATAATATTTACCATGTATGCAAACAACGGGCTATTCTTAAGAATGAGTTCATGGACCAAGTCATGATGTCACTGGCACATGCAAAGCAAACCATGTCACATACTTAGTACAGCGATAGAATTGCTGTGAGCTCAGTTGCAGCCAAAGAAACATGTGGTCAACCACTGGATTCTGGAATACCAATTGACAAGAATGGAACATTGATTCAAATTCTGTTGCATGACAATACCCAGGCAAATGTTGAAAAGTTTTCAGCATGTATTGACAACAAATTGAAAATAATACTTTGTTTGATGGAGAGTGCAAATTAGACCTGTAAACTTCCAAAAATAGCTGGCAGGTAAAGATTTTGATTGACAGAGTGAGTTAAGAGCAACGGAAAGTGAGCAGGAGAGTTTAGACACATATAGTGCACATAAACCCTGCCAGAGTGAGAACGAACCAGATTTGAGCTGCTGAATCGAGTTCAGCACCACGGCAGCCAAAGCAGGACATACCTTCATTTATGTCACTCACTTGGTTTCAGCATCTTGAATTATTCCATCAGCTGCCCAAGACCCTTTTGAGTAGCATTTGATATGAACCAGGCCTTAATCAGGCTTTGTAAGGCAGCATTGAGCTTGCATCTTGAGGTATTGGCAGAGAACGGCACATTACGTGCAACCTTGAAATCTTTATGCGTGAGTTATTTTTGGAAGTTTACCAGACCCTCTGATTGAGGTCGTCATCCCTCATCAAACTCAGAGGGTTTGGTTACGAGACTAAGTGCGAATTGCTCTTGAATGACTTGTATGAGTTGGGTAAGAGCAGCATCAACTTGCATTCAGAATTTGAAAGTTTGCAGTTGGTTTGCAGTCAACAGATGCCAGGCTGAAATCCAGAAAGTGCTCAGCTTCCCAGCACAAGCTCCAGAACTTGTTCAGCTAAACCAGAAATTTGACCTCGGATGCTCTTTGATGCATTCGAAAGACAATTCAATGCTGTTCAATCAGTAAGCCTGTTTGCTCTGTTTTGGACTATTCTGAACCAATCTTAGCTTGTGCAAGCATACACCCAGGCTCTCCAGACCCAGGCACAGGCTCTTCAATCTTTGCAAGACCAGCAAGGTATCATGATCATGGTGCTTATGCCCCTTTCTTCCAAAACAAATACAACCTGACCTACAACATCTAACTTCTGTCGCATCCCTTTCAGTGCATCCGTTGCTGGTCCAATCGTTTACACACTCCCGATCACCACCATCCTCAGCATACAACACCATACTTTGGTCAAACAAGAATGTGTTTGCCAAACTTGGACTCGGATCTGCCACCCCTTCAGGGATGGCCCATAGAGTTAGTAACTCGGCTGTGACTTTTACACGGAACCCTAGTCAGCAATGTCTCCTCTCAGAAAGTCGATTGTCGTTGAGTGTCTTTTTTTTGTCCTTTAAAGTCTCATGACATAATTAACCATGGAACACCGAGACAAGCTCATCCAAGTGGAACTCATACGGCTGGAGTGTTCTGTCATCTTCCGTGTCTATGAGCCATATCCAGAATATCGCACACAATGCCCAAAAATCTTGGTGACATGTCATGGAGAGCATACACATCCTGTTCCGCTTCCTACAAAGACGCCTCCTTTCCTTCGGACAGAGATACACAATCTTATTTCAAGTCTTCAACATGACCTTCCGGACTTGACCCCTCGACGTCTTCTTCGACACCCAACGACCTTGGCATATCTTCGTACCCATCTCCCATTGATATCCAAGCCAACGCTCAGCGACTTGCATCCCTCTTTAGCAAACCGTGATCATCTCAGGTTGTACATTTCAGAATTACAACAAAAAAGTCTGCCGCATGGAACAGACTGGGCTGGTGACTATACTCTGTTTCATGTTGAATGTCTTTGAAATATTGTTTGATAGGTATTCTACATCTGAAAGACATTGAAGACCAAACACTTCCGCTTCGGGATCGCTACATCCGGTTATACGTGAGGTCAGTCTCAATGTAACAGTTGATGACTCCATAGATGGGTTATCCACTTCGGGCAAATTCCGCATGATTATATGCATGAAGCCTGAGGCCAGCCATCGCCTGGCGACATCTCAGTTCTTGCAGAGTGATATAGGTTTCAAACGGATTGCTGGTTTTCAAGAATTTGAAATCGGCCATCTTGACCCAAACTCTCATACATGCAAGTGTTTGAATATTTACGTGGCTAGCTAACCTATTTTGCAGCTATTGTTTACTGTCGCGTCTTTTTGAACCGTGCTAGCGCAGAGGCCCACCGTTTGGTGTTTGAAGCTATAGATGAAATTATGCTACAGGATACTGGGAAGCGTTTACAGTGGCGGCATCTTCATGCTTCATCTCTGTCTGATCGTGAATGTGGCATTCTTCAATGGACTGGGGACCAGCATCGGGGCCAAGCCAAAGGTACGTAACAGTCATTATGTCTACCATCGCAGAGTGAATTAAATTTGATCAGGTCTGGGACTCTATCTACAGCAGAGAGCCCGAGAACTGCCCAATAAGCTAGATCTTCATGAACCGAGTCGGTTGGTATCTTCACTGTCACCCTATGAACATCTTCACCGAGTGTTCCGTCTTTGTACAAATCACGTCCTTCGCAACATCCAGGAGACAGCCGTTGAAAAGGACGTAAAAAATGCAATGCGAAGTCTAATATGCCTCAAGCATGATAATTGGGATGGAACGATTGATTTCATCCAGACAGTAGGTGGAAAAGTTGGCCAAAGTACGTGTTCTGCTAGATATTCTATAAGTACTGGAATCTGGATACCTATCTCCTAGATTGGGTTCACGACAAGATAACAAGTAAATTTGCATTTGAAGGGATATGCTTGGCAAAGAGCTTTATCCCCCAGGATATCTGGATGGCTGGTGATAAAACCTCCAATGTTATCGAGTCGTTACACTCAGACGTCAATCGTGAAGGCGTTCACTGCACACTGCTTGGAGGTATATTGAAGGGTCGTCAATATGATGAAATGAAGTTAAAAACTCTGCAGGTATATTGTCTAGTCCTTGATTATTGTTTAATTCCTCACTGAAAATACAGACATTCGAGGCAACTGGAATTAAGTCGTCATATCAATCCAATGATCCTTCGGTTGCTGCAGTTCGGAGCCTGAAGCGAAAGGGGCTCAGGCAACATCAAGCGACACTCAAGCAAGACAAGACAATTCAAGAGCGAAATGCAAAGTTACATAAAGCAGCTTCAAACCGTGATGTTGCCCTGGCCAGGTTGCAAACGGAGATCAGAGCTGGTATAAGCTTTGAGGCTATTCAGCGGTCTCAGGCTGCATTTGATCGAGCTGACGGAGCCTTCCAGAGTGCAGCATCTTCTAGCGACTTAGTTGGAACTGGGAGTGGCAGAGTGCACTTGACACTCCCAGCTGATTATACTAGTATCTAGTTCCTGGTAGGTAGGAAAAGCAGCTGCAAGCGACGTTCCAGAATATTCAGTCAATTCATTGGTATCATTTGAAGTGATTCAAGACTCGGACATGAGATGCAACACTATGTATTAAAGCAACTATCTACTGACTATTGGCACTATCTACGGGTATAGTTATTAGTTAGAGAGATTAAATATTTATTCAGTATCAACAGTGAGATCAATGACCTCTGCCGACTCATCCTGTAATGCGGGACAAACGTGTTTCCCTCTCTCCATTACACGTTTCGTAACAACACGGCCACAGGTGCAGCAAGCGAATAAGCCACAAAACTGTGAGGAGGTTATACCACGACCTTCAAAGCTGTCAAGCTCAAAAAGTAATGATATGACTGAAGATGTTTGACGATTTGGTGGTGGAGTAATAGGAACAAGAGAGAGTGGATTGAAACGAGGAGGCCGGCCCCTTTGTGTCGTCGGTGTAGATGGGTAAATCGGGGAAGATGAAGAGGTAAGTGACAGTGACCTGGGTACTGGTCTTGTTGGCGTATTAACTGGTGTATCAATAACTAGTAAACTAAGTCAGATGGGTCTTGGTCAATAACAGATAGCTTACCAAGTTCGCGGATAACAAGTTCCTCTTCATTCTCATCATCTGAGTTGAAAAACTCATTGACAGCCTCCGGTTCTAAAGGTACCCGATCTTCAGCTAGTAATGAGCTCACAATCAATGAAGATACAGATATACACACTAGCGAGAGGGTTCCACAATGGATATAGTCGCAATGGTAGACGAGGTATAAAAAATAAATGATCGAGAACAACTAGAGTTTGTAGTAATCAGAAATACCTCACTGCGGAAAGACTTGGTACTCACTAAAGTATTTGCAGTGTCGTCCACTGCATGCAGCAACCCACTTACCACCAAGGTTGCGAGTAGCCGTACCTCTTACTTGGAACACTGCACTTTCGTGGTTGCAGAGGCATCGAGGATACTCAAAAATGTGGTCTTGTCTGTAGTTAGACCACCTATCAGGTGCACATCGACCTCCTGACAGATTTTCGGGCCTACAGGATATCATTAAAAAATTAGACTGATGAAGCTTAAGTTGACTTACCACATGAAAGGCTTCAATTTTCCATTCTCCAGTTGTAGGATAAGATGTTCTCTTTGAAGCGTCATACGAACCTGACGCATGAACGGCCTGAAGCCATGTGGACTGTTAGTACTGTTATCTCTTGGTGAAGGGGTTGCAGGGTATAAATCACTAGAAGACTGAGTGTTGCGAGAATTACGAGTGGGAGGCATCTAGCAAGAAAGAAAAGGAGGAAACTGAACTTGCAAAAGACGAGCGGCTGTCAAAGCTTTTATAGCATTCTGGGAACAGCCTACTCAGCCTTGCCCCTCAAAATCATTCCACAAAAAATGAAATTCATCGAACCACTACTACCGCAAGCCCATCCAGAACACCAGTGCTGTCGGCAAAGCAGATTTTTCATTCTGAAACACGACTGATATTGTAAGTACAAACCCGACACAAAGGCGGAGCTTACCCGCCATCATGCTGAAACAGCCCAACAAACGGACTGTCACAGAAAATCTATGGTGCACGTGAGCTAGTCACAACCACTTTGGCACAGCGGCAAATTTCCTGAGCACCAAAAAACATTTTTTGTAGGGTACTGTTAGAGCAAGGCACAGGGACAGAAAGCTCCAAAAATGCATAGCAATGCTTTTCAGTCTCACAGGCACACCATAACAACCTACATGCATCCCATTCCACATGTAGGTGTATATATTTAGACTGCACGTGATATCCCAAAAAGGAAAGTGGCAAATTTGGGAAAGTCAGTTTTCTCAATTTTGAGAATTGGGACAATCCGTCTTACAAAAGTGTTCATACCATCAATCTATGCAATTTGCATAGAAAAAACAGTCCAAAAGTATTTGTGGCTTGGGGCTAGCAATGTTGTTCCAAATTGGTTGTGACTAGTTCACGTGCACCATAGTTCCGAGTCCCTATTTATAGGGATTCGGTCTTTCCGGTACAACGCCACTCATCCGTTCCTGAGTTATCTCCATTAGGGATGCTTCTTTTCTTCTATCAGCGTCATCGGTTCCAACTTCTGTTGGTGGCTGTACCCTTTGCAATTGGCGTCATCGGCCTTCATCGAAGCTTCATCTGCTGCCTGCCATGCATTTATTATATTCATCGCGGGTCTTAGCCTGTCTTAGCCTGTCTTAGCCAATTTTGTATCACGTGCCATCATTTTTTTTCAGTATGATTATGTGATATTAACTATACAGCCAACACGGTGCACGCCCACCTGCTACCAAAGCCGCTCGTTCTTCTGTCGCAGTTTTCGGGTCCTCATTGTTGTGTAGGCAGTCACTGTGTCAATCTTCCACTGCTGCAAACAAATCCATTCATTTGGGTATAATGCGAGTCGCACCTATTGTGGCTAGACCAACGCAGAGAAGACTACTCCGTTGATGCTGTTTTTCGACATCCTTTCATATTCCGGGCTTCGTTCTCGTTTTCAGTGCTACCCACAAGCTGAAATTCCTCAGATATATTATGACATGTTGTACGCTGGTGTTCTCAAGGGGCATCCAACTTATTTGTCACGGATATCCCGTACAATTTCGCGTTTAAGGCCTCCAAGACCCCCCCCCCTCCCCCTCCTTCC
>QLOY01000800.1:7557-25704 GCA_003313965.1 Megacollybia marginata | reverse complement strand
AGGTACAAGTCCTTAGTGTAAGCTAAAGATAAAGACTTAAGCCGTAGATAAGGTAGAGGAGAGTTGAGCTGAAGTCACATGATTATCATGTCTTTATAGTTAGACCGCCAGCTCGTCTCACCACTGTCTAGCCAGCTAGAATTTCACACTTACCTGATGCTTTGCCGTCCCTTCCTTTTTCCATTTCTGCTTCACTCCTTTTTCTCTGGTGGCTGTCCTGGAACTCCCTCAATGTGAAAACCTCCATTTCACCATCACCAATTCACCCAGTAATTGTCCTCTAACCTTTCAGGTTGGTTGTTGCATTCCTGTCTACTCTCTGCTTCTGTCCCTGCCCATCATGCCACGCTGTTGCTACCAACTGGCATGGCGATGATGGTCACGTGAATTTGCCCACGTGTTCATCGGCTGATTGGGATCCATGTCTCTCCCTGTATTTCTGGACCTCCCAATGCAAGGGCTATATCAGCTGGGGTCATGGAAGGTCGCTGTCTCTTCTCAATGCTTCCCATTGTTGGTTTATCATCAATTTATATTCTGGAAACTCTGACGCTGTGCTGAATGTCCGATTTTGAATATCTATCACTTTTATGTCTGAAGTGTTGGTTCAATGGTAGAATTGCTGGTCTAATATCCAATGTATTCAATTCTGACTGTCAGTTTAATGTCTGGCTTGTTGGTTAATGTACAACATCCTTCATCTTGATCGTCGCTTCAATGTCTGGCTCATTGGTCATTATTTGATCATTGGTTTAAATGTCAGAATTGTTGGTCTAATATCCAATGTATTCGATTCTGAGTGTTGGTTTAATGTTCAATGTCTTCATTGGTGTCAGTTTAAATGGTCATTTGATCATTGGCTCAATGCCCAATCCATCCTTATCATCAGCTTAATGTCCAACTTGATGTCCAATGAATTTGATCATCAGTTTCATGTCTGATTTGTCAATGTACTTGATCCTGATCATCGGTCTGACATCCAACTCACTGGTATAACATCCAATTGTATCCAACATTATGGATCCGGATTGATTTGATGGCCGATTTGCTGGTTTGCATATCAATAATGATTATTATCTGAATGGTTGTGGGATATAATGTCTAATAAATATCCAATCTTATCATTGGTTTAATGTCTGACTCAATGTCTAATGCCTTTGATCATCAGTTTAATGTCTGTGTCATCTGACTTGCTGGTATAATCATCCTGGTTACTGGTTTGATGTCCGATTTTCTGGTTTTTAGCTCAATTATATGAACTATTGGATTTAATGTCTGGTTCATTGGTTCTGATCCAGTATAATGCTCAACATTATCCAGCATGTTGGGATCCTGGTTGCCAGTTTAATGTCTGATTTGCTGGTTTGATGTCCAACATTTTAACCATTGATTATTATCATCTATATTTGATCCAGATAATCAATCATAAATTAGATGTCTGACTTGTGTGATTCCAACAATGTCTGAGGTTATCCAATATATTCAATCATAAGGTTTACTTTACAACTTGTTGGCATAGCCTTATCCAACATATCTGTTCCCATCAGCTTGATGTCTGATTGGTTGGTTTAATGTCCAACTCCACCCGTCCATCAATAGTGATGTTCAGATTTATCACAATTCCAACTCTATGTCTAATCTGTCCACCAATGTCTGACTGTGACAGCATGTCCAGTGCTGAGCTTATGCAATTCATTTGTTGGATCTATGGTGGAAATAGTGTATGGAAATTACAATTTACACACCTTAGCACCTTGTGTATGAAAATTTGGCATCTTACATTTGCATAGAAATCCACACCTGGTGAAAAAGCAGCACCTAATGTGCACTTTTCCACACCTCATATTTTGGCACCTTGATGTTTCAATGTCTATGTATAGCTCAGAGGGTGCTGATTTGGTTCAAGGTGCTGATTTGCACTATTTAAACATGCAGAAAACCACTAGTAAAGGTGCCAATTCCAATCTTCAAGATGCTATTGAAACCAGATCCAAGAAAAACACCCAAAGGTGCGGAAAAATACCCTAAAATTGGCTAAGGTGCCAAAAAAAGGGCCAATTTTGAGTAAAGATGGGGAAATTATAAATTTCTGGACACTATTCCACCATATGGATCTATATCCCAACTGCACCATCCATCTTCTGAAGTTTCCATCTGCTTGATTAGCATCTCAGGGATGCCTGATTCTCTCAGTCTATGATCTCAATCTACATACTTACACCCATTGTCAAGTCTGACAACCTTGGTCCAAGATGTCCACAGTACATGCAGGTAAGACACCTGTTTGTATAATGTGCACCTGCTGTTCCCTAATGGAGCCTTGTGTAGGCTACCCTTATAACCTCTTCTCTCAGCTGGAGGTTGTACAACATTCATTTTCATTAGCTGATTATGATTTATACTCTCAATATTTGTAACATTATAGTTCGTTCCTGAGCTTAGTGCTTGACCTTGTTCTCATGCAAAGTTGATGAGTTGTCTTGCAGATTCATGTCTGCTTTGTATCTGGGTTTGTACATATTTCAGTTGCATTATGGTATGATCATCATAACTCCACATCACAGCTGGCACCTGTACTTGACTCAGGCACTTATGGCTTTTCCCTCAATTTGATTCATTCCTTTCCTCTCTTTAATATTATGCAGATTCGCCTTATTTCATATTCCAGTAGCCCATGGTGATTTTTGGAGCTCCACTGACCAACTGCCATGTGACATTCCCATGCATAAAAAGGAGATTGTACCCTATCCTTGTTGCTCCAAGCCATTTAGAGGCACTATGGGAATAATACATTACTATTTACAAGCTCTCTGATGCTTTCTCAGTCATTAACATCCCTCACAAGTGTTGCAAACCTATCTATCTGGTGCTTCAAAGTTCAGGCAGCTGAGATGATACTAGATTGGCCAAACTTTCTGATCATTCTGGTAAGTACCACAGTGACAATAATGGACCATGGTGGCTGTTCTGAGACTGTTGTGCTACTCCTTGGTAGAAACAATTGATTGTATGTATCATACAAAAAACAAATTTTCATGTGGTTTGATAGTGGTCATACAGAGGCTCACATGTACCATGGTCACAGTTTTACTACAGAAGGGTGGGCATGTAAGGCATGTCAGTCATGTGTAGTGGCTAATTAGCTATAATCCTACCCAGATATTGGTGGTTGATTGCATTTGTATGCTTATAGAAATGAACCTTCCCAAAAAAGTTTTTAAGCAGCCAACCAACTGACCATCACTATATATAGAAATTGACATATGATTCCCCCTTGCCTTTTGGGTCATTGATGCAGTAAGTTTCCATCTCCACTTTCTGGTCCTTCAACCCTTATCCAAGCTCCATTAGCCAAATTTATTACCTCCACCAATTTCCATGTTCACACATTTAAGAGATCTTTTAAGTTCCAATTTTCAAGATCTGCAAATAAGTTCCACTAAGTTCCACATTCATGATGGTGTACACATCACACAGGGGAAGCTTGCAAGAGTTTTAAGACATAGAAAACATCAGGAAAAAACTGACTAGAACCCCGATGTCCTCAGTGTCCTGGGACATCCTGATGCATCTTAGGATGTCCTAGGACACTGAGGACATCGGGGTTCTAGTCAGTTTTTTCCTGATGAGATTATGGTCTCAAAGTTACAAAGTTCTTGATCCATACCATAAGTCTTTCTTCTCTATGTAAGCTCCTTGTTTCAATTACTTCCTCCACCTCTTACTAAGTGTGGGACCATGACTTGGGTTTTTGCTTTGGACTCGGATTTGCCACCCAATAGAGATGGCCCACTGAGTCCGTTCTACAATGCATCATTGTTGACTTGTGCATTGGATAGAAACTTCTGACTTTGGGTCCATGAATCGCGCCTGCAAACGGCCACTCTGAGCAGAGATCGACCGAGCAACGATGAGATTCCTAGAAGAGTATACTTATGCATTGACTTCAAAGGCATACAAAGATACAAGACCTCAAGACCACCTGCACGGTGTATCAGGCGGCTGTAATTTGAAACACCATCTCAACTCCGGCCCGTCCCCCTCTTCAATACATGTAACAAAAGGCTGATGGGGAGGAGGAAGGGTGTAGCAGTAGATCAACTGTAGAGGGATTAGGACCAGGAGAAGAATGGAAAGAGGCAGATCTCGTTACCAGAACCACCTTGAGATGAGGGATAGAATGCCCTCACAGACTCAATATATGCCATCGAGTTATGCACAGTTGAAGCCTGCAAACACGTAAGATTGATTAGAGAAAGAGGGGAGAACATACCTTGGCTCTTTAGTCTGCGCCGACTCTACCATCGTTGACATCAAGCTGCAGCACGGGTATACCATAAGCTGCATCACAGAGGTTCCAGTTCCAGCAGTTTTTCCATGCTGTTTCCTCACTTGCTGCTGCTGTGGTAGCACCTTAGGGGACAAGCAAAGAAGGAATCTTCTCAACAATGCTCAGAGCCTTGTCGAGGAATTCTCATCGATGACAGCATCCTGTGTACTTTACGCTCTTCCAGACCTTGTCAAACTGCTCTTTAGAGTTGTTCAGCTTGTGAGGGAACCCTTTGAAATCGGGCTGGATGCTAAACTCATTGTAAGATGTTGCATAAGTGAAGTCCTGCCAGTGCAGATGTTGTGAGCTCTACATTTGTGACGAGTGCAAGCTGAGTGAGGATTCCTTCGCGACCTGGACTGGCATGGGTGACCAGAAGACGTGTTTCTATCTGATCAAACACGCTGAGCTGTGTCTATAAGGCAAGCAGAGTTTGATTCCGCCAACGTTGATGCAGCAGGTGGTTGCCTCGTCGAGAATGTGAAGATTTTTGAGTTGGTTTTTGAGTTGGTAAGTCCCTGCACCCTTGGGAGGACTTCGGAGATGCCATAAACAGCTGATAGGCTGATTTCTTGCAAGGCAGAAATTGTGCTTAAGACGTAGGTCGCTTCGGACCTTCTAGCTATAAAGTATGTTTCATCTGTTGGCTGATTCCAGTCCAGTCCTCTGATGAGTCAATGAAGGTGTGTTCGGCCCCCAAAATAATGCTCCAATCATCTTGAGGGAGGTTTTTCATTGCATCCTGATCATCACATAGAGGTCTCTGAAGGTCTCTGTGAAGGCCTGTGTGCATGCGATCCGGGTATTTCCATGGACTGTCAGTGAGTGTTAGTCTCTGTTAGACAAGAGTAGCGAGAGGGAAGTGAGGGAGAGGAGCATGGAAACTTGATAAAATGTGGTTCTGTAAGGCAGTAACAGTACTTAATGCGGAGGTTGAAATACATACACCTGCCAGTGCCATTCCATTTGAGGATGACTCTTCAATTTCGGCACGTCCTCACTCGTTCCCATTGCAATTGAGTTTCAATCTTGTGGTGTGGCTTCAGCAGTAGAGCAAACTAAAATGGCCTTGGAAAACACCCAGGATGTGGGAACTTGAAGGTCTGCACTGAACCAAGCAGCATGCATGGGGAAAGAGTTGGGCATATTGAAGCAGTTTCAACCAACAAATGTTGGAGTCCTGGATAGAAGCGGCAAGAGGGAAAATCTGATACATATTGGATGTTCATTCTGATGCTGTCGGTTCCATTGGTTCCATCGGCCACTGTCGAATTGCCATCAAATAATGTTTGTGGCAACATGGGTTGATATATTGATAGCCTAAGTATCTTGGTCAAGGGAAGATATTCAAGTTAGTACAGAGAGGGCTTGAAATCATGACGACAGTGGTACGAGCCAGACTACCAGTTTTGGACCTCTGTGTGGTGACCCTGCAGAACAACTTGGAAGGCAAAACAGGTCAGACAGAGCTTGAGAGCAAGTGAAAAGCAAGAATAGCTTGCCACGACTGATGATTTCGAATGCAGTTGAGAACAGTGAACAAGCGAAACCGTTCCGAGTTGGCATCCATTTTAGCACCCGTTGCATATGCAGACTTCAATTGAGAGACAGCTTAAGTATGAAGAGTGTCCTGAGAACTCAAAAACCAACTTACTAATCTTCTGGAATGGGTGGGAGTCCACACCTCAAGTTGAAGTTGAAAGCAAGTGTACACCATCACTGTGACCTAAGTAACAGACTCAGCCAAAACACCCTGAATTTCACACTTTTTCATTTCCACTTGGTTGATCAATCAGACACCTGATTCGAATTTATTTGGCTACAAGACACTCATATCCTGTGTTTTGAAGCAATCAGAGCCTTGTGACACGCTCTATAACACTCTTGATCTCCAAGTAGCACACATGAAGAACTTCATTTTACAGAAGTGTATCGATTCGTAGGCAGAGTTATGTATTTGCTGAACATTTATAAGACATGTATACCTCTTTGGACTAGTCATGGACAAGACCAGACCCTTGCAGGACTTGCATATTTCCTGCTCTCTGACATCTCTCTGATGCTACTGAGCATTGCAGTAGTTGGAAGTGAATTTGTACTGACGAATGAAAGCAATTGAGAAGTGAAATAAACAGTGAATAGACTCAGATGTACTCATAGACCTAGATCTGGCAAGTACACCAAGTTGGAGGGCCAATTAAATTGGGAATGATACCAGCAATGAACGGAATAGACAGGGTGGTGAGGCTCAAGAAGGGTTGGGTTAGAACGCATGTTGGGTGCTGTGATGGAAAGTATCGCCACCTTGGGAAAGATTCATGACCAGCAGGAGGCAACTTGAAGATGGAAAGAGAAGATGGTGAGGGTTTATCAATGAAAGTGACTGTCAGGAGCATCAATGGGTCTCACTGGCAGCAGGTAGTGCAGTCAGCCGCTGAGCCTTCATGTCAGCATAAATTCCAGCCTCGAATCAGCAACACCCTGAGTAGAGACACAGTATAGAACCTGAGCCAAAGGTCTGAGAATCATTCTTTCAGATGCTTGAGAATGGAAATGTGTTATGCAGGATGCCAGACTCACAAGCTGTATATCGAGTAGTGCGAATGGAAAAAGAAGAAGCCAGTGTGACATCATTCAAGTAGTGACCACATGCATGATCATAATTGCGGCCGTGCCACCCAGGTCTGAAATTCTGAAATGAAGGTCGCCTCCAGGAGGACTCTGCAAAGACCCAAAGAGGGACCCAAAAAGGACCCAAATAGGGTCTATATATAGTATGGGCCATCGCGACCTTGGCGTTAAGCACAATTACGTCCTTACAAGTAATTGGCTTATATGCATGGGTCATGTCCTCCCATAGGTGAGTCCCTGCACAGAATTTGCTGAGAATGTGAACATCCTCACATACTTCTCGAGTTGTATAGACTGAAAGGCACCTAAGGCAGGACCTGACCCTTACATATAAGCCATTTAATTGTACGGACGTAAATATGCTTAAGGGTCAGGTCTCGCGGACTATGTTATACAGACCAACCTAATCGGGTCCTAATCGGGTCCTCAAACTATAAATAGGTACCTCTAGGACCTCTCCTTAGGGTCGCTGTACGGTCCTCCTGGCAGTGACCTTTACTCACCGACCTTTTTTGACTTGGCAGAATTTTGGTGTAACTCATGTGGTAAGTTTCCCATCTGTCAGTATGTGTATATCTCATTCTCCTAAGCCATTCATCCCCAGCCCAATCAAGAAACACGATCCAAAGAAGAATAAAATCATTGTCCCAATCAGGACCAATGAAATTAACCGGGAGCGGGTGCTTGCTGAGTTGTCAAGGCTAAAAAAGAAGAGGTCCAAGCCCAAGCCAGCTGCCACTGCAGAGGGTCCAGTTGACACTGCAGAGAGTTGGATAGATGTGGAGATGGACCAGGAACCAAAGCTGATACAACTGCATGCACAACCCATGGATACAGATGCCAAGGTAGTAGTTTGCCACCCACCAACTCATCGTAATATTCCTGACAATGCTACAAGCATTCAATATGACAAATGGCTTGCTCTACTCCCCGGATTGCAGCCCATCTATCTTCAACGACTCTCAGAAACCACAGGTGTTTCCACACCACCCTTCCCACCAATTCCCCTCTCCTGTTCGTCCCAAAAATGTGGTAGGAAGACCGCCAAGATTCTTTGCCTATTTCTCGATTGTGGGTTTTTATCTTTGTCATGTTCCTGCTTATGATCTATAAAACTAGATTTCAAAGAGAAGCTAGTCCCTTTCTGCAAATGCACCCCGCTCCCTGTCGTGCTCGTTCGGAATGGCCTTTTCCCCTCAGCTCCTCAGCAGCCTCACGTTGCCTTCTCAATGACCCTCCTTGATTTCTACCAAGCTCTGTTCGAGCGTTCATGTGATGCCATCAATGTGTTTTCATCAGCCCTACATTCCTCCTACGAGAGGCGAGGTGTTACGGACAGAATTTATCCATTAGTTTCATTTTCATTTCATTTTCATTTCCTTTTCATTTGTATTCATTTTCCATCTTATTTCCACTATATCTCGGCTTATTCCTATCTCCTATCTTCTATTTCCACATTGTCTCCATTTAGTCAGTCTTTCTCATCATTTCATATCTATATCTCTCTCTATCTCCATTAGTAGTACCTATCCATTGTCTTGGTTCTCTTATCTTTCAGGCTTACCTTTCTAGTTCTGGCTTCTTTTCATATATCATTCATGTTCCAGCCATTCCTATTGTCTTCTCTTATGCTCCGTCCATATCTATTAGTCAGGATGCTTACCTATAGCTGTGTATATAAGTAGGGGTACTATTGATGTATTCCCTTAGTCTTGATATTAGTCTTTTCTCCCACTTCTACCACTCAGAGTGTCCTCTAAGTGCAAGATCTCGTCCTGGAGGTGTGCTAGGTTCATGATGGAGTCCCCAAAGGCAGCAGGTTATATTATGTAAGATGTGGTTCTAGTGGATGCCTGACAGTGACCTTGTTTTGTTTGTTTTGGGTGTGGCAAACTGTTCTGAGTCTAAATTTCAACATTGTTCGTATAGTCTAGAATATGCATTCAGAGATGTTTAAAGAAATAAATGTTTCAAAGTCATATAGAAGGCTTGTTTCCTGAAATTTTCAGAAATTTCAACCACAGATCTTATTCCCTACACTTCTGTGGTTTCAGATTAGTTGGGAGCTCTTAGTTGACAGACGAGTTCATCGTTGAAAATTTGTCACACATTGTATCACATGACTTGATAGGAGTGAATGTCCCCTACCTTAGCAATGAAACAAACCTGACGATCCAGAATCCAGATTTGGCGTTGACGCTATGAGTGTGGTTAGAGTAAAGGTAGCTCAATGTGAAAAGACTTATCCCCATCCAGCGCTCCAACGCAATGAGACCACGAAGGAGGGCCCAAACTCTTTCTACTCCCTCTCCATCTGTGAGTGCCAATCCAACAGAAAAACGTGGGCCATATATGATTTGGCAGACCCACTGATGGCTGTAAGCATGCATGGCCGTGATGACCAGACGGAGACGTCGAGTGATCACAACCAGCAGAATATCATACTAGAGTAGATTAGCGGCAGTTCGACAGAGAAGACCACTTATGTACCAACTCTAGACTTCGGTCTAGAACACAACCAATGTCATATAAGACAATAACTGTAGCTTCTGGGGGTAGGAGTGAAAACAGATGCTTGATGAGAGCAACCACATACTTTTGTTCTTCTCCAGGAGTGTCAATGTTTGTGAAGAAGGGACATGATACCCTGATCATCAAAAAAGTCATTTGCTTTGTGGTCGTCCTTAGCTGCATAGTGAGATTTCTCATATGCATCGATGGCTTCATTGGGTACCTTCGCCTTTGTGGATCAGGGCTTACACTTACGAGCCGCAGCAATGTCCTTTCCAACAGAATCAACAAACTCCTTTGACAAGAAGTGCTTCAGGTTGTAGAACACAGGACCTGTTCCTGCACTTTTCAAGCAACAGTGATGTCGGTTCCCATCAGTGCTAACGTGGATACCACCACCACTGCAACGAGTAAGTAAGAATATAAACAAATTGATCTGTCTTACGCAAATACAGGACGTCCGAATTTTGATCCACCAAAACAAGTGGGGCACAGGTCTTGAAGGATCGGGTCACATTCTTTCAGAGGATGTGTTGCTGACTGTTGAGTGTTATGAATTCTCCAAATCACGTGCCTTATCCCATGTGTCTTATCAGGACCCTATTTCATTTCACTTTCATATCATGCTATCTTTCATTTCCCTTATCCGCTATCTTTTAAATTAACTTCTGATAGCTTATCGCAGAACATGCAGCACAGATAGCTTATCTTTTTCCCTTGTTATCTCCTTGCTTCACCTTACACTTACTTGTCGACCAGATAGCTATTTAGTATTTAAACCCTTAGCTATCTGCTGTATTCTTTAGTTTTGCTATTATAAGTTTCACTGAGTCTTTGAGTGGCCTGATAAGCTCTCATTTTGCTCGTCACCTTACAAAATACCAAAACTAACTTTTATCACTCCACTCACCAAGGTCACAACCATGACCAAACAACTTCTCACACACGAACCTCTAACAGTCGCCAAAGTCGTTCAAACCGTCCTTAGCATCTATCTCATCATCATCATCTACTCTCTCCTCCGAGTTCTTTGGCATTGCCTCGAACGATGCTGTCGCATCAACTGACGCCTACGCATACGTCAGAACTGGCACATCGGAGCAACTCGCCTGTAAAACTCTCATTGTCTTACTTGGTAGTACCGTTGGCTAGCGGGAAGTCCCCAATAAGACAAACGACAGTGAGCAGACAAAACTAACTGGTCTTGAATTGCTAATGGCTTTAAGTGGCACACACGGTGGCTGAGCAGCAACAAAAAGCCCAAAACAACCAAATACTCCGACGACATCACCAAGCACAACTCGACTCTAATTTTACACCATACATTGCCATCCACCAAAGAATCAACGACGTCATAAACAGATTCTCCGCCCCGTTTGATTACACACCCGGGAACATCAGTAGAATCTACTACACTCATCTTTTCACACAGGACTGGATTAGTTGAAGAAAGACGTACAATAGCGTCACCACTGAGACTGAACCAGAAGTCAAAGAATACGTTGATAGCAGCACCAACACTAACCCGATAGACTACACCGCTCACATCCCCCTAGCAACCTTTATAAGTCTTAAGAAACAGTTCGACGACATCAACCAAGGAAGGTGGGGACATCTTTACAAAGATACTGGGATCAGCACAGACAAAGGAATCAATACAGACATAAGCTTTGGGTTCGACACCGCAGCGTGGTCAGAACCATATCAGTCAGAAGAAGGCAAACTCCTCGCAGCAGAGTTAGAAACATTTCAGCACAACACCAAGAAGACGCCAGCACGGCACAACAAATGCAAATGACAATCAGACAAGGAGATGCCCTGGCGCTCTCCCAGATTCAGACAAGAATAGCGAGACAAGCACGGTTGGAAGACTGGTTCATAACCACTTGCCGATGTTTTAGCATGCCAAATACAGACTTTTTGAAAATTTGGAGTGTGCTCAGAGCAGCTCTCAAAAAAGAATCACACTACCTTCACTCAGCCGACCTACTGTGGACATTGAACGTCCTAACCAACGACGAAAGAGATTTCTTCGACTACATTTAACAACAAGAACTGATCGAACAGAACGACCCAGTCGTGTTAGAAGAAACCCTCATAACCTTATACCACGCTATCAGAGGACATGACCATCGCCACATCTACACTCAACACATCCACACCTCTCTGTCTAACAAGATGGGGCACGCCAGTATCAGCTCCAATTGATTTGACATGATACATCAATAACATATATGGACCAAACCACTTTGTAACCCATGCACAACCAGACAGATCGTACCACATTTATCGTAACGTATACGTCAGATATATTCCAGAAATCAGATACGATTCAGACAGAAAAACCTTCAAACCAAAAGACATTATTATCACAACCGACTTTCTTGAAGAAGCTGTAGAAGAATATCAGTTTCTTGACACCTTCGCCGAAGACCCCGAAGACATTCCGGTGCCCTTCGAAGAAAGCTTCTTTACTCCACCTGAGTCACCAGAACCAGCAACGCCATGACCCTCACTTTGAGAACTACCGAAGGAACTCGAAGAAACATCCATCTCCATTCCACAACACAGAACATTGACACCCGCCAAATCAGCCCTAAAAGTCCGATTTAGAACATGATGGACATGGACACAGCTGCACCAGTCTTGGTTCCCACCACCGAGATAGACACCACGAAACCACCCTATTACTTCCCACCAGCAGGACAACCTGATGCCTGAATCATTTCCGAACTAACCCTATACGTCCGAAGGTGAACAACAAAGAAATACTTTGCCAGGGTTCGGGGAAACACACTGACAGACAGGACTTACGAAATTCATAGCAATGCGACCAGACACACACTAATAGGGGAAATAATCTGAATATTCGAATCAACAGTAGGAATGATGGGTACCATCCTTTTGCGACAGGAAGGGACTGGAACCGTCCTCATAGAACCAGATGCATTCCCTATTGGATACGTTCCACCTGATTACCACAACCACTTCATCCGTCCCGAGAATTAAAATTGCTAAACCACCTAGGTTCACAGGTGACAAAGCGAAATGGGAAGGATTCTTCCTAGTGGCCGACACCTACCTACAAGCAAACGCACGAGACTTCCAGACTGATGAACAAAAAGTCTGGTTCGTCATTTCATATTTAGGCACAGAAGACGGATCATCATGTGTCGCTTTGGACTGGCTCCAAAACTGGAAGGAAGACAATTTCTACACCGGGATGTTGAATGTCAATGATTACGACACCTTCATCGCAGAGCTGATAAGCTCCTTTGAAGATCCAAACCTGCAGATAAACGCTGCCAATGAGCTCAGGCAACTTCAACAAGGAAAGGACTCCTTAACAGAGTACTTCACTAGGTTCGAGCTCAAAGCAGCAACTGCAGGATATTGCAAATTGGATAATGTCCTCATTGATCTCCTTAAAAATCAAGTACGACATGAAATCACCAGGGAGCTATATCGAGGGGGAATACCAATCCCAAACAAATACAACGCAGTAAAGCAAAGGCTGTACAACATAGAAATGGCGCTCGAGGAAGAAAAAACGAGATTCAGCACCTTTCATACTGGAAAGCCTATACCACCACGACAACATGCACCACCACAACGATCCACTCATACCACGTCAGAACAGTACACGCCGGCCCAAACTTACGGAGGACAAGGACAGCCCATGGACATCGATGCAGGACGAACCAAACGACTGCTCAAGTGTCGACACTGCAAGAAAATGGGACGTCACCTCTCTCGAGACTGTAGAGGGGAATGTCCAGATTGCCACAACAAACACCCCGGTCAATACTGTCATCTCAAACCTCCACCCAAATGACCTTGGAAACCATCAACTTTACTGAAATCACAGACGAACAGAAGGAGCAGTTGAAGAAAGCTGCGGGTTTTTAGATGGGAGCGAAGCAGACGCGACTTCGTCATCCCTGGTTCAGGACTCTTATGCACATGTTTCTTGTCAGACATGCCCCGAGGCATTGTACAATAGGAATACATCTTTTTCACATGCAAAAGAGTCCAGTGTCAAAACGGCAAATAAATGGAAGACAACAATCGAAGAAGTCAAAGACGAAGAACCCAACCTTCCTTCTTCGGGTCACTTCCAGGAACAACCACCGGAACAAAAGAAGCCAAAACCTTTTTCCTCGTTATGGGTTCTATCACGACTACGAGACCTAGCCGCTGAAGCAGGAGTAGGAACATTAAAGCAGTGGGTACATGATCAAAAACAACAAGAAGTGGACCAGCACCTCGTTAAAAAACTGCTAAACGTTCCAACCAACAAAGCTCTAGACTGGCTAGAGGACCTCCACGAACCAAAATGATTCATCTTTAGAACCACAAAGACGGATTGAGAGCTGAACATCCAGATAGAACTCCAAGATTTAGAAAAAGGAACCAAATACCAGACGCAAGCGCTTCTTGATAGTGGCTGTACAGGCAGCTGTATCAGTCAACGGTTTGCAGAACAAAAAGGATTGTCCCTACACAAATGGGAACACCCAATCTTGGCATATAACATGGACGGCACAGAAAACAACAATGGGAAGATCACACATTATGTGGAAATGAAGATGATCATAGAAGGGCACTCAGAGATCTGCAAGTTCGCAGTCACCAATTTGGAGCGATCAGATGTGTTCCTAGGACACGAATGGTTAAGCTTCCACAATCCAGAAGTAGATTGGACTGACGGATCATTACATTTCACCAGATGCCCTTCAGCATGTGGATATACAGAACCAGTGCCAGAAGATGTGGAAGAGGGAGATAGGATCTGGATGAAATACCCGAAACCACCTCACAATGTTCGAAGAAACAAGGCCTTCATGCGAGCCCATCAGTCCATCACCAATGCACTAGCGGAAGAGTTTGAGAAAAACAAGAGAACCCCCGATCCCAGAACAGTACAAAGGGTTCGAAGAGGTCTTTGAGAAAACTGAATTCAATACCCTACCACCAAATCAACCTTGGGACCATGCCATAGAGTTAAAGCCAGGATCAGAACCAACAGGATGCAAAGTGTATCCCCTCAACCTGGATGAACAAAAAGAACTCGATGCATTCCTTGAAGAACATTTGCGCACCGGACATATCCAACCCTCTAAGTCTCCGATGGCTTCGCCTTTCTTCTTTATCAAGAAAAAAGACGGAAGACTGAGGCCAGTACAGGATTATCGGAAACTCAATGACATGACCATCAAGAACCGATATCCTCTCTCCCTCATCCAAGAGCTAGTAAACAAACTGAAAGGCGCCAAATACTTCACAAAGCTTGATGTATGATAGGGATACAATAACGTACGAATCAAAGAAGGAGACGAATGGAAGGCAGCGTTCCTCACTAACCAAGGGTTATTCAAACCCTTGGTAATGTTCTTCAGACTCACTAATTCACCTGCTACATTCCAAACGATGATGAATGAACTCTTATGAGACCTGATCAATACCGGAAAGGTTCTCGTCTACATTGACGACATACTCATCAACCTGGACGAACACCGTAAACTTGTTTGTCAGGTCTTATCTATTCTCAGCGCCAACAAACTTTATTTAAAACCAGAAAAATGCGAATTCGAAAAACAACAAATAGAATTTTTAGGATTAATCGTCTCAGAAGGCAAGGTCGAGATGGACCCAATCAAGGTCAACAGCATTTGAAAATGGCCAGTTCCTAATAACAAGAAGGAGCTGCAACAATTTCTAGGGTTCTGCAACTTTTACAGGAGATTTGTTAAAGATTACAGTAAAATCGCAAAACCCATGATGCAGCTAACCGGAAATGATGCATGGATATGGGAAACAGAACAACAAATGGCCTTCAACACACTGAAGGAAACCATCATGACAGCACCTTGCCTTTGCATACCTGAAGATGAAGGACAATTTAGAATAGAAGTGGATGCATCAGAAGGAGCGATCGGTGTGGTGATTTCACAGCAGATAGAAGGCAAATGGCACCCAGTCGCCTTCCATTCCAAGGCACTTTCACCCACAGAACAAAATTACGAGATCTACGACAAAGAGATGCTCGCCATCATGGAAGCCTTGGCAGAATGGAGACACCTGGTGCTAGGAGCCAGACAAACCTTCGAGATCTGGACAGATCATCAAAACTTACAATATTTCTGACAACCGCAGAAACTCAATCGACGACAAGCCCGCTGGGTCACAGAACTAGCAGATTATGACTATACCCTACATCACAAACTGGGCAAACAGAACCAACAGGCAGATTTATTATCTAGAAGGCCAGACCACGACATGGGATACAAAGACAATGAAAACATCGTCATGCTAGCACCCATGACTTTCAGGGCATTAGAAGCAGTCGTGATTCACGATCCACCAGAATACCTACCAGAGCTAAAAGATCCATTACGAAGAATAGATCCTTCAGCCAAACAAGCTCTAGAAGGTAAAGACAAGAAATGGAAAGAATCGGACAGGCTAATCTTTTACGACAATCGCATATACGTGCCAAAAAACCACAAACTACGTGAACAAATCATCCGAGACCATCACGACAATCCCTTAGCTGGACATCCAGGGAGATACAAAACCCAGGAACTTATTCAGCAAAACTATTGGTGGCCTCAAATGCAGAAGATGATTCACTGATATGTTGATGGCTGCATCAAATGCCAAGAAGATAAAATTGATCGACAACCATTACACACCCCTCTTAACCTGCACGACATACCTAAACAACCATGGTGCAAAGTCACAGCAGACATGATTGGACCCCTCCCCGAATCCAATGGCTTCAATGCAATTGAAGTATTCACCAACACTTACAGCCACCGCATACACATTGAACCTACGCACATGGAACTCAGCACTGAAGGATTCACCAATCTCGTATGAGATAGAGTAATCCGATACCACGGTCTTTCAGAAATCTTAATATCAGATCGAGGACCCCAAACAGTGGCTAAAGCATGGGACCAAATATGTAAACAGCTTGGCATTAAGCGACACCTATCCACAGGTTACCACCCGGAAACGGACGGTCAAACAGAAAGGGCAAACCAAGAGGTAGAAGCATACCTCCACCTATTTGTCAACTACCTACAAGACAACTGGAGTGAATGGTGTGCCATCATGGAATTCAGTTACAACAATCGAGTTCATTCCATGACGAAACAATCACCTTTCTTCGTTGATCATGGTTATCACCCTTACACCGGCACAGAACTACAGAGAGATCAAGTACCTTCAGCCACAGAATGGGTTAAATGACTCTCCAATGCAAGACAGGAAGCAGAAGCGGCTTTGGCCCTAGCAAAGGCCGCAATGAAACAACAATTCGACAAACACCACTCCGAATCTTGAGAGTACAAACCTGGAGACCTAGTATGGCTAGAAGGCACAAATATCAAAACCCAATGACCTGCCAAGAAATTAGATCACTTATGATATGGACCCTTCATAATCATAGAAAAGGTGGGACAAGCGGCATACTGGCTCAAACTACCACAGAATCCTACCTGGCAACGAAAACATGATGTGTTCAACGAAAAGCTACTTAAGCCCTTCACCAAACCCTCCTTTGATGTCCAACCTAACAAATCACCACCACCACCAGATCTAATCGAAGGAGAAGAAGAATTTGAAGTTGAATCTATCGTCGACAGTGGCAAAAAGGGTCGATATATTGAATACCTGGTCAAATGGAAAGGCTTTTCTGATGCAGAAAACTCCTGGGAACCTCATGGAAATGTACAACATGCTGAAGAAGAAGTGGACAATTTCCACAAAAAACATCCTCACAAACCGAAACCAACCTCTTCAAATTGAGGAATCATCATCACCTCTAACCGAACTATCCTCGATTCCTTCAAACCTATGTTCCAATTCACGACACCATCATGGGGACCATGATCTTAAAGGGGGGGTAATGTTATGAATTCTCCAAATCACATGCCTTATCCCACGTGTCTTATCAGGACCCTATTTCATTTCACTTTCATATCACGCTATCTTTCATTTCCCTTATCTGCTATCTTTTAAATTAACTTCTGATAGCTTATCGCAGAACATGCGGCACAGATAGCTTATCTTTTTCCCTTGTTATCTCCTTGCTCCACCTTACGCTTACTTGTCGACCAGATGGCTATTTAGTATTTAAACCCTTAGCTATCCACTGTATTCTTTAGTTTTGGTAGTATAAGTTTCACTGAGTCTTTGAGTGGCCTGATAAGCTCTCATTTTGCTCGTCGCCTTACATTGAGCATTGCCTGGGACAAGCGCTAGGCACTTCTGAAGCGACATGTCAAGTTCGTCCTTTGCCTGAGCCTGAAGGCAGTCATACCACTGAATGGCAGAGGACAGACTGTGCCGAAAAGGGTCCAGTGAGCAAAAACCCTGTACTTGTTAGACATGCCTCTTGGGAGTGAAGTAAAGGCTACCTGTTGGTTTTGGATGTAGAACCCTCATGTCAGGCATCCACTAGAACCACATCTTACATAATATAACCTGCTGCCTTTGGGGACTCCATCATGAACCTAGCATGCCTCCAGGACGATAACTGAGGAGATCTTGCACTTAGAGGACACTCTGAGTGGTAGAAGTGGGAGAAAAGACTAATATCAAGACTAAGGGAATACATCAATAGTACCCCTACTTATATACACAGCTATAGGTAAGCATCCTGACTA